>VUQG01009630.1:3328-35227 GCA_015106755.1 Etia nguti | reverse complement strand
CATTGTATATCTCAACAATGTAAGCAGCACAGTTCACCCACACACACACACACACACACGCGCGTGTGGATATATACAGCTACACATGCATACACATACATATACAACCCTACACAAGCTGTGTAAACCAACCATAGAGAGAGAGAGAGCGAAATCCACACAAACAATCGCAGTCACACAAAGAGTCGTTTTTATATTATATCTTGGGACTTCTGTCTGTCAATGAATAAGTCCTAATCATGTATCAGGTTGCTGTAAAAAGTTGTATTTAACACAAAACATTACTAATGGTCTAATAAAACGATATTAGCCTTATGTATTCAGAGCTTATTTTAACAGGTGCCCACAACATAGAACTTAAACATCATTACTATTATTCCTGTCTGCTTTACATATGCATTGGCAACAGCTAATTGAAAAGGACATGAAACATGATACTAGCTGTAGCTTATTGCATTTGCTTAATAAAACAAGAAGTACTTCAAAACCACAAACCTCCACCAAGTCAGCACACTCTCTGGGTAGTATTTGCTTTTAAGGGAATAGCAGTGCATTTTCAGGTCAGTGCAGGTCAAAGGTCAACTGTGACACAATATTTTAAATCTTTAAACCTGGCCCTTTCTGTATGTTCACAAATGCGCGCCGCACTCATGAGAATCAGCGTTTCTAAGTTATAAGTTTGGTTTTGTTTTTTCTTTTTGGTCAGTTTGTGACCAATAAATCATCAGGTTGACCTCAAAGTCCTCATGGATGTAAGACAAATTTTAATTGACTGTTAACATGACCACATTCTGAACCACTACAAAGTTTTAGCAGAATAATTCCAAAATATTTGCGCTATCATGTTTAAAAACAGAATGATCACACGCATCTAAGCAAACATAAAGTCCTTGGGAGAGGTAATAGGCCAAAATTCATAGGAATAAGAAAGAAGATAACAGGAAGTATAGCATGTCACAGAACTGGTGGACGTAATGCAGCTGAAAATTAAACAATCTGCAGATAAAAAGGATTAGGATTCAACAATAAGGAAAAAACAGTGGAGGCTCTGTTTGAATACACGAATGCTCTTTGCTTATATGGGGTCACCTCTTGTATGTAAGGGAATAAATGAAACACTTTACATAATAGACAAAGTTTAACCAGGACACATGTCTTGTTAAAATTCTACCACATGGCAACAAAAGAAATATTGTTTCCCAACTGCTGTACCATAGAGTGCAATAACGCCCTAATTACTTTCCAGTATAAAGTGAATGTGCTTAAAGTTCAACCAAGACACTGCCCATTTTAGTTCAACAGCTTGATAAGATAACATTACCCGACATTATGATAAAATGTGAAGGGAAGGAAGAAGTAGCGAAAAGAATGACTATATATCAGGTGTCATTAAAATAGAAAATATGTGATCCCCTGTGGGTTTTGGGTTTTGGGATTTGTGTATATTTTTTTTATATTATACATCCACCCAGAGAAACAAACAACTATTCACAATCACATTCACATTTATGGCCAATTTAGAGTCACCAGTTTACCTTATGTGCATGTCTTTGGACTCTGGGAGGAAGCTGGGGCATCCGAAGAAAACCCACATAAACGGGAGAGGAAAACGGAAACTCCACACAGAATTCAAACCCTCAACCTTTTGGCTGAGACCTGATGGTGCTAGATGATGGTGCTAACCACCACACTGTCATGCTATTTAAATATGCTAATTATCATTAATATATTAAGTGATTATTTGACCAAAAATCTGATGTATTATAATATTGTGTGCCATGACTATTGTATCACCTGGAATGTGTAAATCCAATATTCATGCATGTAAGCTGTGCTCTGTAAGTATCTGTGGACGCTATCTGTCTCTCTTGCTCTTAAAAGATTTATTATGTTAACAAGCGAGTCACTAAACAGATAAACAGCGAGATTTTGTAGCTAAAGGCAGCTGAGAAGTGGAGGGTCAGTGAACTGAAACCATGAAGATAAGGCCATAAAAGAAAAGCATTTGGACTAGTGGGGGGTGTCAGGTGAGCTGTACACAGAACCAGTCTCTGTGTGGACCTGGCAGATCATTCCTGCCGAAGAGTTGGGCCTATGAGTCCTGGGCAGAGTCAGACAACACTTTGTTTATGTCCTTAATCCCACATCGCGTGCCAGACAGCAG
Source organism: Etia nguti (assembly GCA_015106755.1). Lineage (NCBI taxonomy): Eukaryota > Metazoa > Chordata > Actinopteri > Cichliformes > Cichlidae > Etia > Etia nguti. The sequence continues at coordinate 33,063 of VUQG01009630.1, read as the reverse complement.
TCATCCATGTCAACACCAAACCCAAAGCATAGAATTCCCTTCCATAGAGACATTAGTCATTACTGTTTACTATAGGCACTGCTTGTGTCATTACTTTGTGTCTTAGTCATCAGTTAGCTTATTAAGTAAGCTTTAAAATCCCTAGAAGAATAACACTGAGGAATTTTAGGGCTGTTTGTATATGTGTTCCTCACTGCTTCTCATCAGATTGCTTAGATTTGGGCCTCACCCCAACTGACAGCCCTCATTCAAGCAGTGCTGCTTTTGTTGTTGAAGTGTTTCTCTGTCGCCACACATGTCAGTGCTCAAGTGTAAGACAGGTTTATTTTTCCTGACTGGCATGCAAACTTCAAACTTCTACTGCTGAAATCTGCACCTGAGGGATTTTATTGGACAATAATTTTACTTTTTATAGTCTATAAAGATAAACCTAGTAACCATGGCACGCCAAATATAGCCTTGTATGCTAAAAGGGTGTGTTTATTACAGTCAGCCTTTGCTAAAATGTTAATAAGATGTTTTTCATAACTATAGTTAACCTAATGTCTTTTAAGTTCAAGTTAGCATTGTCTCTTGGTAGCTCGTGTTTAACTTTGTATGTCTTTAAAAACAGTGATAAAACATCATTTGTTGTTCAGACATAGCAGTGATTTAAGTTTCCAAAGAGCCGTTATTACGCAGACACTGATGTTGTACAATTACAATCATCACATTACTGTGCGGGAAAGAAAAAACATCCACCCTGATACTATAAATGCTTTGTATAGTACTCATAAATACTCTCTCTTCCAAATACTCATACTCTAACTCTCCCAAATAAACATGCATTGCTGGTCAAACATTCACGGACTGTGGCACTGCACGTTTCTTTATTTTTAAGGAAAATTCCAGTTTATTATAACTTTGGTCTCATTGCATAGTCTCGGCTACCATATCCATCTGTTTTGCAATAATGTTTTACATGTTTTGTTTTGTCCCTGGACAGTAGACAAAATATAACTTTTAAAACAGAAATGTTTATATGAAGTTGATACTCAGTGATTATATAACCAAGGATTCATAGCTTTTGCTGAAATAAAATCCCAGATCTTACTCTTTAATGATCGCTCTACAAATGAGGGTGATATGGTGATTAAATGCTGCGTCTCATACACACTGGGAAAACTGATTGCATTTTTTTTTTCCATACAAACAGATCTACATATTTATGTTAAGACTACAAGGTGCTGAACTAGCCCAGATGAACATAATCAACCTTTTGAGATTTACTTGCCTGGATGATTGAGCATACATCAAGACTTTTTTTCTTCTACGCTTTCTACCTTCTGTAACATTCACATTCAGGTGAATGCATCGGGAGGAACTTGGGGTTCAGTATCTTACCCAAAGATGCTTTGCACAGCGCATCCCAGGGATTAAACCACCAGCCTTCTAGTTAGTACATGACCTGCTCTACCTCCTGAGGAAAAATCGCACCAAACTTTTGGATTTTGGGAGGTGCAATTTTACAAATTATTTTGATGGTATCATGAACATCTGACAAATCTGGATACCAAATAAGCATTTTTTTGCATTTATTAAATATGACACTGATCATGCTTTTGTGGTTTCTTTTTAAAGTTTGTTTATAAAGTGATCTTATTGGCTTGATGTGTCTTTCTCAGATCTAAGACCTTCAAACATGACTCATTTATTACAGGTGAATCTAATGGGGCTGTAAAAATGAACCAGTCAGGCAGTTTGTTGAAAAGTAAGTGCACACAAAATTTCTGTAAAGTCCTACACAAAGAAAACTCCTTAATGACATAAAAACATTGAAACAAATGTTCATCGTTATGGTCCTGGTCTTCTAGTTAATGCAGCTGTTTTTTAAAGTTTTTCTCTGCTTTATTTTCTTACATAATTACAGTTGAGAGAACTAGGATATTAATAAGAAAAAATTGAGACGGCATGAAGCAAAGCGTTGAATGAAAACTGTAGTAGGAGTCAGACTTATTACATCTTATGCACCCTCATGATTCTGGGTCACTGTGAACATATCACCTTAAAAACAAACAAAACTGTGTTAAACACAGGAGTAATAAAGCGATAACAGGAGTAATAAAGGAGATAGAGCTTAGAACTACCCCTAAAATTGTCTTTCTTAAGTACAAAAAAAATTCAGTTAAAAAAAAACATTTATCCATATTCATATGTCAATATGGATTCCTCTGACACAGTGTCTTGTCACCATAAACCCTTACAAAGATCATATGGTGACACAGCAGAAATAACAGGCAGACAATATAACCTGTTACTGTATGTGATAGCAGCTGAAAACACCCTGTGGTGTATGCCAGAGAGATTGCTGTCCTATGACCGGCATTTATATGATACCCCTGGGACATAAACTGCCTCTGCTAATCAGTAGCTGTGATGCTATCACAGCAAACCTTTCTGTTGTTGCCGGCACATAAAACCTCAAAACAAAACAACAACAACTTTGCAAAGAAGCGCCAAATACCATTTAAGAAATTGAGAAAATGCTAAATTAAACTGAAGTATATTTAATGAAGACATGCAAAAATTTTAAGGTCACAATATGAAGGCCCTTAAAATAAGTGTGGGTCTAAATTTGTCACTTTTTAGTTCAGCATATTATCACTGCATGTGTCACAATCTGAGCCAAAATCTTGTCTTTTTTGGGAATTATTTTTAATTACCAAACCTGGACATAAATATCATGAGCGAGATCATAGTTTCAATAGCCAAAGTCAATGATTTAAAGTCTAGAGCAGGGGTGTCAAACATAAGGCCGGGAGGCCAGAATTGGCCCAGCAACGACACCAATCCTGCTCACTAGATGTTTTTGGAAAATGTAAAGGAGAGCATAAATTTGGACTGTATTTTCATAAATGTTACAGTTTGTCCTACTTATCAATAGTTAACCTCCCCCGCAGCCATTCATACTGAAGTACTGAAGTAATAGAAAAATAATTAAATGACAGAAAAGTTCTTGTTTTTCCCTGTACACTACTTTGTTTGTTTTTGTGTATTCACAATAAAATAAATAAATAAATGAAATAGGACATAGTCTTAAATTAACAAAACCCTTCTCCTTAATGATTACAGGACAGTCTGGGCAACAGGCTATCAAACATTTTTTTCCTGTGATTTTGCACATTTATTTCTAACCATTTAAGCTCAAAGACACGTACATATACATTTCCTTCAATTTCCTACATTTCTTTATCAAGTATTAAACCTGAGATGTACTTGCTGTTGTAGAAATTGCACTTCTTTCTCTACTGTGCAGTTAAACTTTTTTACACTGACAAAAGGGGGATTTTCACCAGTCCAGTTTATATTAGTTTGACATCACTAATATAGAGAAACACAAACAAACACTGAAGAAAACTTCGAAAAGTGCACTTTTCCAGATTCACATCACCATGTAACATATGTGACATGTATAACAGGTCCCCTTTTGCCCTACACTTTGACACTGGGCTTATCTTGTAGCTGTGATTCTTCTAGGTAGTATTATCTGCCTGTTGCTTCTTTTATGTTACCTTAACAATTACAATCTGTATACACCCACTTTGCATAATCAGGACTTGATATTTCCCTGCTTTTATCATGCTGCTCACGTTGCTCTTGTTTTTTTCTTTATACAGCATGTCTCAAAACAGTGGTCTTCCTGATTATATCTGAATGGCTTGCTAGCAAATGGAAGCAACTGAAAAATGTTTTTCTACTGTTACCTCATGCGTCACGGTGACTCATACGGTGTTCTTGTTTTTTTTCCAAATGTACATCATCATCTGATATTTTCAGGGAGTGCTTGCTGATTTTTAAACTGTGATTGAGACACCGGCCAAGTCAGGCTCCGTCTCTTACTCCATTCACACCCCCACCCTAAACCAAACCACAGAGAGGTGGAGCTGGACCCATTTGGCCCTGAAGTAAACACTGGCCTTTGCAATCATTAAAGACGAAATCTTTAGACCTGTCAGGAGTATAAGCTACAAAGTTTAGCTACAGAGAAAGTAATCAGAGTCATGGATCACATGGGCTATAAATCACCAAACATACTTCACATACTTATAACACTTTTTAAATTACATTTTGAATATGTCAAAGGATGGTTTAAGGAAAGAGTACATTTTTTCACACTAACTTTACATCTGTGGTTTAAGGAATTTCAGCTATTCCAAGTATTGCTTCTTAGCTTCTTTGTAACTCAATCTCCGGGTTGTTTTACAGATGCGAATTTTTGCACTGTGACTGCGTTATTTCAATATCTACTTGCCATGTTTGCCATATGATCAAAACAGTGTTTGTGAAAAAACAAAGGTGTGTCTGACCACAAAAGCAAACAAAATGCCAGTCTCTCTCTCTCTCTCTCTCTCTCTCTTTTTTAAACTACTTACAATAGCATTGTGCTATGGCCCTTTCTCCAGCTATTTTTTGAACCCTTTTACTTCATCATTTGTTTCTTTGTTGGTACTGGCTTTTTGATGCTAAATGAGGATCAGATTTCAAAGTTTGTTTTGATCTCCCTACATAACACGGCAGTCTGGGAACGAGAAGAGGTCAATGGACAGGAAATGCTTTCATCGTGTGTGTGCCTCTTTGACTCTAGGCCTCCATTGTGTTTATGGGCTTCACACTTTCTGATGGAGTTCCCAGATCATCATAAGGTACAGAGCGCAGTATCAATGAATATTTATTACAAATTTGAAGTATGATATTAACGTCTTGTTTTGATAAATACTATAAAACGCTGATTACCTGTTTAAAGGTTGAACAGGCACATTTTACTACTTTGCTTGTTTGTAAATATATTAACAGATTTAAGGTAAAGAACAACATCAACATCACAAAGATGTGCTGTTTGTCTTCCTCCGCCTGTCCGGTTTAGATGCTCCAAGCCTCAGGGGTCTCTCACTCTTCTTTTGACCCATAAGTCTGGGTCAAAGGTAAGCAACAGACTCTAAACCCTCAAAGGACAGGAGTTGCTGTCTGTTAGTGAAACCAAAATAGAAATGACAATTCACCCAAATTCTCCTTTGACCTCATCACAACCCACCTTCCCTCCTCAAACCTAACAAACACTGGGTGTAGCAAAGAAAACATCCTTTCACGAGCTGTTCCACTTCCAGTTTCCTGGGAAAGACGTACACAGTCTTATGCAGAGTGTCTCAGAACTTGAACTTCCCAGTTTAGCAGCAACAGCTGGTGAGTCATTGCATGTGATCCTCACTGGAAATTAACCGCTGACAGTTAGTTTGAACCGCAAATGTTTACGCAGCACTTATTATTTACATAATGTCTTCTGGTGGCCTGATCACATCACAAACTGGTGCAGCCTAAAAAATAAACAAAAAAAATGCTTCCTTGTGAAATAGGTGGTGCTAAAAACATGATGAAGTATATTTGCTGTAGTAGTTGGTAAGTTCCTGTAGCTGGTGAGCTAATACCTAACACTCTAGCGGGCCAGGACATAGCATTGTACTATTTGTCCAAGGTAAGGCCTCATTAAAGCACACCTTCCCTTCCTCCTTTTTCACTGTAATGGGGACCATAATTTACTGTATAAACAAGTTGTCAAACTAAATAATAATTAAAACTAATGACTGGGACAATTAACTCATTGAGAAAGTGTTTCTAGAGATCATAGTTCACGTAAGCCACGGGGTCATTTTCCCATAGATTGCAACACAACCAGATTCCTTCTTTGAACCAGAGAAGTTGCCCTCTGGTGGCCATAAGAAAGAATGCAATTTCAGACTTATAAGAAAGAAGCGTAAGAAATATTCTGTATATTCTTTGTGTTAAACTTTGTGCAGAGGACTTGTGATATGTTTTGTCATCATAATGTATGTTTACATATAAACATATTAAAAACAACACATAGTTCTTATCGAACATACATCTGAAATATAACATAATGGGAAATTTGCACTTCAGCATTAGATGTTGTGCTTTTGTCATGCAGCCCAGATCTTTGTTTCGTCTCCATCCTTTTCCCTAATTAGCCTTAACCTAAAATATATTTTAGTGTTTAGATAGATAACAATGAACTCTTGTAGTGCTTTTAAGACTATTTTGTAATTCAAATTCAACAGTACACATCTTGATTCTCTTGATCCGTCGCAGCAATAGTGGCTCTAACAAGATCACATGAGACTTGATTTGTCCATTTACACCGGTTGGATTCCAGCTTAGCAGATGAATTCATATGACTCTAGTTTGAGCCTTGCCCGCATGAATCATGCACAGACTTGGCTCGTTTTCAACCACTCATATTCACCCGTCATAATCAGGAATGTTTATATAGACAACTGATTTGTGTTGCTTTATCTGATGTTACTGATCATTTAGTTGAGAAATGATTCATAAAAAGAGGTGGAGTAGAGTCTCTCACGCACCTTGACTGACGCTCGTTGATGGATGATGGGGTGATTGTGAAATTTTGTCCTTGAAAATTTTATGAAACCCGTGCTGACCAGATGGTTTGACCTTGTCGGCTCAACGGCCAACCAAACAAACAAACAAACAAAAGCAAACAAACAAACAGAAAGGCACAAACAAACAAATACAGGTTCACACAACAAAAAGATGTTGTCCTAGGACTCATTAATTAAAAATTATAACTGCAGTGAAGCCAGCTTTTACATGATCACTAAGAAACTTGGAAAAACTGTGTGTGTGGCATTAATCGCTCTGATCTCCAAACCTGGGAAAACTATGAGAGGCCAAAGATCACATTTCACCACAGTTTACATTCTCCTCATTGTAGACATACCACACACCAAGACACATACTTTACTTACTTTGTGAGTGAAAAGTAAGTAAAAGTAAGTCATTCTAAAAGAATGAATGTCTTTTTCTTCTTTTTCTTCTTCTTCTTCTTCTTCTTGTTATTGTTATATGGTCTTTTTATCAGTTAGACTGACATTATAAATTGACACACCAGCATTAAACAAAAACACATTGCAATTTTCATGCAGTTTTAGTTAAAAAGATTTTGTATCCTTTGTCAACATTGGGTCCTGAGTTCATCGCATTTGGATTTTAAAGATCAAAGCGCAATTGAGCTGTGACCACACTTTCTGGCATGCAGTTTTTCTGCAAATTTCGACTGAATGTAGTAGACACTCTTAAAAAAGAGAATGAGACATAAAACTTGGCGAAATAAGCAGACTGCTTCAAATCAGCAATCGGCACAAGTTATTTTTATTTAGATCAAGCTACTGCTTAGTGAGAATTGAAACTTCCACTTAAAACTTTCGAAATGTGTTTCTAACTTATTTTTTATCTGTCGGATGTTATTACGCAAATCCATAGTTAAAATGGGTGAGACTTCTAGACCAGTGGCATTCTTTCAAATGTCATTTACAATGACATCAGGTGCCTGACAATCAAATATGACTTTCAAAAGGCTACACGGACGATAAAGACGTTCCTCCAAGGCGTTTCCACTCTCCAAAAATATACACTTGTTTTGCAAACTAGTAAATCTCTATAGAGATAGAGAGAGAGCGAGAGAGAGAGATGTCTCACCCGAGTGTCATTTGCCTAAAAACTGTGGTAGAAAAGGTAAACTTAGAACCAAATCTTCTCTCCTTTTTCCTTCCTGTCACACTCATACATACATACATATATGTTGCATCACTGTCAGACTCTTTTGGGTTGCTGAGATAAGTAAGGATTGCTTTATTGGTGCCACATTCATATTATTATGACAACCAAGAGATTTGCTGACAATATGGCTACTTGTGTAACTTTTATCATAAGTGTGAGATGTTTAAAGGTAAAGGTTACAGTAGATGTCAGTAGATTGCAGACTGCAGTCGGCTGAATTCTGTTTCCTTATCCCTCCCAATTAAAGTTTATAATTCTGGCTATGGTCGAGAAAGGAAAAGCAACTCTGATCAGTGTAGGTTGTCAGTCTGCTGCTTACCTCAGCTATCAATATGCCGGATGTCCATGTCTCTTTACTCTGGAGGAGGCTGTAAAGCTTGAAAAAAGTCCGATACAAGCCAATGAGTCACTAAAGCTCGCTTCTGTCCAGTGACAGCAATACTGAGAATATCATTAGTCGCTAACAGCTAACAGCTAACAGTTGCTGTTTTTCCTGCTTTTAGCCCACATCAGTGAAACTTTCTTTAAAGTCAATTTGGCACTGCTGGACTTGGACACTTAGTGAATAAACTAGTAAACACTAATCAAACTGGTTATCAGAGGGAAAGTGTGATTTTAAGGACACTCAAACCTAACATTAGCTGGCATGATGCTAGCTTATAACCAGTTGTTGTTTAGCTTATTGTGAGTTGTCTTTAGGGATATGGGATATGTACCACAGGCCTTCATGCTGGCAGTAGTTAAACCATTCCTCAAAAAGCCACCACTTGACCCAAGTAAGTAATTATAGGCCAATCTTTAACCTTCCTTTTATCTCAAAATTTCTTGAAAGAGGAGATTTAAAACAGCTAGCTGATTGTCTGCAGAGGAATCGTTTATTTGAAGAGTTTCAGTCAGGTTTCAGAGTTCATCACAGCACAGAAACAGCTTAAGTGAAGGTTACAAATGATCTTCTTATGGACTCTGACAGTGGACTCATCTCTGTGCTTGTCCTATTAGACCCCAGTGCAGCGGTCGATACTGTTGACCATAATATTTTATTATAGAGATTAGAGCATGCTGTAGGTATTAAAGGTACTGTGCTGCTGTGGCTTGAATCATATCTATCTAATAGACTCCAATCTCTTCATGTAAATGAGTCATCTTTACACACTAACTGAAGCCTTTGCATAAGTGCTATAAAAAACAACAACTTTGTTTTCACATCTTACTGCATTCTTGGGTGCTTATGCTTTTCCTGCTGTTCTATTATTTTTGTCAATTCTGCTTTCCCACACTGTCCGGATTTCCTCATCTTAAGACTATTGTCATTTCTCTGATTCAAAAATCAGAGAAAATGCCCCCAAATGCCTGCCTTTTACAAGAATCCTCCAGATAAAATACTTTCCAGATAGCCATTCATCCAGCAGCATTCTCATCTCCACCTCATCCTGGACTGTCAAAGACTGTCAAATCTCCATCTGCTACGCTCTCCACCACCACAAACATTTAAATTATCCTGTCTTTTTTCCTATCGGCTGATCACCAAAATAATTTTATTTCTTATCTGTGTATTTCTCTCTCTCTCTGTGTTGAAATACGGAAAGCATGTTTAGTGAATACAAAAGAACAAAATGAAATAAAAATGAGGATGTTTTTGAATGGCTGTTAACCACAAAATTACATAATGGGTCAATGACATAACAGATCGCTTACTTGACCTACAAACTATGAAACAGCTAACAGTATGTCCTTATAAAAATCAAATACGCCCTGCTAACCCTAACCCTAAAAATTTTTCTTTTACAGCAACATCGGATTGGTTGAAAACACCTACACACCCACAGATTGTTGTTTTATATGCACCAACTTTTAGTGTGATTGTTTCAGTGATGGTTAACAGTCTATTTAACCAGTGACTAGAAGTCAAGATCATAAAATCTTTTAAGACCAGTAGGTAATTGTCCTTGTGTACATGGCTGCAGACATATCTCATATTGGGAAATTTTTTTCAGTGGGCCAGTTATTTCAATACTCATATTTAGGTATAAAATAAAGTTATTTTACTAATCACTTCAAGGAAAATATCATTGATGTTACAAACTAAAGAGTATCTTAAACACTGGTTCACATTTTATTGGTTCACAATCCCATAAATCGTTTATGTGGTGGTGCAGCTGACCAACACTGCCATCCTGGGGGGTGGTGCTGTATTTTTCGCCTGCGATTGCAGATTTTGAGCTACAGTAAGGAGAGCGTGGGCTTGATGCAGCTCTGTGGTGGGACCAAAGGAGGTGTGTGGACTGCAGAAGAGATGTTAAATCTTCTTCTGGGGATGGGAGGTAAATACACATCCAGGTTTGTATTTGTATCTAAAATGTCATAAAAGAGTCATAGCTGCTGTCAGCATGTGTGAAATAACACTCTTTGAGACTGTACGAAGAGTCAGTACATGCAGTGTTGGCGGTGCGTGCCCACACACATGCAGTTCATACACAGTCTCATCAAATATGTTATAAACATTCCCTCTTTCACACAAGTTATGAGCAAACTCACACCAGGCTTGAGGCATTGTATTGAGCTCAGGTCCTGTCGAGAGAACAGATCCAGTGCAGGTCTGGAAGCGTGTTGCTTGGATACAAATATCATTAAACTTAACTGTCAGACTGCATTTGGCTCTGCTTAATGTGTCACCATTCATAAGGACTTGGCTGCCTTCCACTTAAGGTTTTCTCTGATTCTTCTCCGAAACACACACATGCATTCTAACATGCTACAAGCACTGCTCACAAAGAAATAGATGCAAGCACATGCACAGAGAAATCCACACACAAACTCACACACACAGACACGCACACACAGACCACCTGGGAGATCTGTTTATGTATCCCGGCAGAGGCCGCACGAGAAACAGATGTCACTTTTATTTCACTTTATCCACAAAAATTCCAAATAGCCTCATTTATTTACATCCAAAATATAGTTTTATCTTTAGGGACATGGGTAAGTTATGCTGTGATCGCTGACAAGGTTTTGCTGGTATAAAGAAGCTTGGGAATGAGGCAGAGCTTTAGGTATATAGTATATAATTTTTGCATCTCTTATGAGACCAGGCAATTAAATTAAAAAAGAAAACCCTGGTAACAAAAGCAACAAAATATATAATATAGCAACCAAACACTAAAAATAAACACTGTAATAAAGATCATGATCACCCTAGATTCATATTGCATTAAATCTTCTTGACAGGATGGCATTTGCCCTCTGACTGACTCCTATCTGAGTGGGTGTAAATAAGGTGTGTGCTGGTAGATCTGTGTTGGTTTCGTGCAAAGCTAACATTTTAAAGACACTCACCTAAAGGGAGTTCCTCCTCCTACTGGCACGCAGGGCTCTTTGTTGTCTGTGCTGCCAGCGCTTTTTTTCTCCTGTCTTCTTTTCTCTCATTTGTACATAACCCAAACAAGTCCTGTTGGCGTAGTAACTCTGATATTATCTAAGCATACTTTATTTGAAGGGGATCCCAACACTGAGACTTTTTTTGTCGGTTTCCTGCTTGCATGAATGAGACTGGGTAGGCCTGAAGGCAGCCAAAACAAGTTGAGTGGAGTTGGGGCAGGCGAAGCCCTCCTAACAGCTTTTAGAATATTTTTAACAGGTTGCTGTTAATGCTAAGTTCACCTGATTTATAGACGCAAAGTGTCCAAAACCTTTGTTTAGTGCAGATCAGATAAATGGCAGTTAAGATGATAAATGTTAAAGAGGCTTAATGAAACGTATGTCCTGCAATGAATGGAGTACAAGTTCTGTGCTGTTATATATATATATATATATATATATATATATATATATAAACACCTCTCATCTCCTGAAGCCCGCGAGGTTTAGGCTGTTCTTAGGAAATCTATATATATGTAAAGACACAAATATCCATGTCTGCCTTTATGTATGTATGTACTTATATGTGTAACACTTGAAAAACCAAGACTTCAAATGAAGCATGTTTAAACCACTGATAGTATGTTGACTCCCATAAAGATCCCACATGTAGATTTACAAAAGATGCCTTAAATGTTTAGGCACAGGGCAGCAGAGCGTGGCCTCATGCAACTGTTGTCCCTGTAGATAAAGGCCCTAGATTTCTGGTCAGTAGTCATACTGGTATATTCACTTGTTTGTAAAAAGAAAAAGAAAGAAAAAAAAACAAACTAACCAGCATGGAAATACATACAGTTTCTATTTAACCTGACATTCCTTCTTTGCAGAGATAAGGTACTCTGGTAATGACCGGAGACTGTTACAGTTAATTGTTTTACCTAAATTATTTTCTTTAGTAAATTATTTTTTGGACAATTAGTATATTAATTCAAATAACATCTTTTTTATATTTAATTTTTGCTGTGAGCACAAGAAAGGTGCTTAGAGATGATTTTCCCAAACGCTAAATTAACCCAAAATTAACATAATGTACAAAGAAATCCAAGCATAACCCCCAAATATATACAAACATTAGCGATTCTTGCAAAGATTTTGACACTAATCAAGATGAAAGCACGTGAAACTGAAGTAAAGAAATAAAAGACGAGGAGATTTATCATAATAGTGGTATGAATGTAGCATGTTTCATACAAGTTGCAATAATTGTTTATTGCAATGTAAAGTTTGGCACAGCTAGCTTTCAAATAACTGCAGACATGGCATGTGTTACATGCAGCAGAAGCATGCAAACAGAGAGGAAACAACCAGATGAGCCAGAAAGTTCCTGTCTTAAATAATACAGGGAGCAGACTAATATCAATACAATTATGTTTAATTTGACAAAACATATTTATAAATGTAGGATCAGCTGGTTGCCTTGATACGTTAATTTAATGATTTAATTAAATTTTCTTGCCGCCTGCCTTTGATCTTTGTGGTTGCCGATGGCACGGCTTCCTTGTTGGGTCTTTGTATTTCATGTGATTGAATCTGACTGAATTTACCGGTTGCTATGGCATCATAAGTACAGGCACAGGAAGAAAATGAGCGCTTGTTTACATGTTTAAATGATTTCTTTTTAGTGAAGCCACGTTTCAAAGCCTTAGGCACAAAAACAGATGGTAACTAAAAACTCCAGACATTTGAGGGCTGCACTGTAGACAGAGAGAGGGTAAGACGATGATTCCCTGAATAGAAACAACACAATATATATCCAGAGACACTGAAAATCTAGCATTATAGTCAGGACTTTTTCTGTTTATTACAAATCTGCCTTTGATATTGATTTACACTTGCTTTTTTTAAATTTCTATATGCTGCAAGTTTAACACTAATCAGACTGGTAGCTGTTTCGAGTGACAAAAAACCATAGAGAACAAAGCATAAATAAACGCTATCTTCTCATACAGATTTACAACATGTCCTGGGTACTAAAGCACTAGGTAGAATAAATGGTAAACTGTAAAACTCTGTGAATCACGAATGATTAACCCTGGCCTTTAATCATATCGTTGCGCATATTTCATTTTAAGCTTCTCTCTTGGATGCTGAGTTTATAAACTGTGAGATAAAGAGAGCTGATAAATGTTCAACAGTTGCTGGATTTATGTGTGGAAAGCGTTTACTGAACATTTTCCTTTTGTTGCGCAGGGTGTAAACTGTAAACTATAAAGTCGATGAAGGTGCAAAAGAGTTTATTGTATACATATATATATATATATATATATATATATATACAATAAACACTTAATGAGAGCCTTGGCATAGGTGTATTTACTTGCAACATATGCGTGACAAATTCATTTTATACTGTAAAAGTGATGATGAGCCACCCTCTGTAACTCAAATGCATGCCATACATACTAAGAATTCAGTGTTGATGTGGCATTTCTCTCTACTCTAGAATAATGGTGGTAACAGTTTTGCAGCCGTGCTGCTTGTCAGTAACAGCTTACGAGACTCTGTGTGCTGATACACGAGGCCTCAACGCAGATCCCACCACACAGAACCCTAGAGAGAATAAAGGACTGACCTCTTCTCTCAACAGTTTTTACAATCATCGCTCAAACTGTTGACATAATAACCCCAATTAGTGTTGAAAATTTGTTCCTTATTTGCAAGCTAAACTCCATCTCGCTGCTGATTTTGGCAATGTTTACCTCATTCACCCCTTTTTTTAAAAACATGATATACTCACGCTGATTATTTGAAGATCCATATCCTCTGATTTACACCAAGACTGCACCTAATATATAGTTGCCAAACCTTGTTCCATGCTGCATGTAATAATCTTAACTTAAATCTGATGCAAACTTTTTCATGCATTCTACACATGGCTTCTGTTCACAGTATTGCAATTCTCCTTTAAATAGTATTAATTTATTCAGTAATATTATTCAGTATGTTTGAATTGCCTTGTTTAATAGTAATATTATACATAAATAGATGTTAAATATCTTTATTTCCCTGTAGAAATCTTCTCTTACATTTTTATTGTGTCTCCAATACTTTTTCTTTTCATTTTTGCAGCACTTCATTACCCTTTGCCTTCCAAGTCACAGCTCAGAAATAGAAACTTCCCAAACCAGCAACAGGCAATGGCCTGCTTTCATTCCTTCTCTCATACTTTAACTTCTGAAAGACATGAAAGAACTTGAAATTTGTTTTCTGACATATTTAAATATGTGTCTCACAAATTACTTATTGAAAGGCAAAGAAAATGGCTAAACTTTACAGCTTTCTTACACGAGAGACAGAATGTGTGGATTCGGAGGCCGGGGCGAGATATACATGACCCAACGTGTGGAGCAAAATATACATGAAGAAGCAATGCCTATAAGCTGTATGACTAAGAAGTATGACTAAGAATGTTTGTTCAAAACCATAATGCTCCAGTTAAGTGCTGAGACACTGGCAAGCTGGTTTCAAAACTGAGTTGTCAAAATAAAGCAATTAGTAACTGACGAAATATTTTGAGATGAGACTTTTCTACGATGATAATTAAAAACATAGTTTCCATAAATAGCACTAAAAAAAAAGCCATAAATAGATATGAAATTATATTTCTATTTGAACCACTTAATTTTAGTTCCACCTCTGAAGATGCCTTTACCTTTAGATATTTACTCTTACATTTTTAATAGTCTACCAAACGCATCACAAATGATCTGTTTTGCACTGAAAAGCTAAAACGTGTTTGGATTTTTTTTTAAAAAGGGAGAGACACACACCCTCAGTGGCAAACAAAATTGCCATCAGTTTGAAATCTTCATGGGACTATTTTTAGACTGGAATCTGGCAAAACAGTTTACATTACTGAGATGCTAAGAAGGGTTTAAATGTTTTTCTCTTATATGTTTTAACGATGAGTCATTATCTGTCCTGGACATGTGAGGCACTAATCAACTGATAAATATTACTTAAAGAAAACCATAAAAACTCTGTAAGCAATCATATTTTTATAAGTGGAAGCCATATTTACTTGATGCACGCACAAAGGTAAGCACATTTCACAGGTTTGTATAACATTATTTCATTGTCTCGTGCCTTGTTTCTACTAGGATGCATTATTTTTTAGTTTAACACCATAAGCTCTTAGTGAGTCCGCAGCTTGAGCAAAATGCAGCAGGTGTATCACTGAGAAATGAGCAGCGCTCGACATAGCTGTTAAATCTACTGTCACAACACATTTGTTGCCCTTCACGTGCTGTTTTGTCTTTTAATCATGCAGTCAGCTAAAACTATTTAGCTTCTTCCATGTTCTCTCTGACAAATGAGTGGGAAACTATTTTCCTTGACAAACAATTAAACAAATGATTCTTTGGAAAATCACTGGGTTGTGACTGTTTTGTGAGTCTAAGCCAACACTTTGATTGACTGAAACTTAAACTTTACAGAATTTGGCCACATGAAGTCTGTGAGTGATCGCAGAATGTGCTACATAGGTATGCTCTACCTTAAATGGGTTCTCATGAAACTACTACATGCTTGTGAACAGGCGTAACTTTATTGTACTGAATTGAAAAATCTTGGCCTGCATTTTTATTATTTTGCCATAAGTTTGGGATTCTTGAATGTTTTGGAACTGAAAACGGTGCCAGTGAATCACTGCACAGTATTCACAACCATCAGGGCATTAGTCACTAAGTGTCTGGCTATGTACTTTACCGTGTTCCTCATTCCAGCATATCAACAGGTTATATTTCAACAACAACATCAGGGCCACGCTGGCAGTAAACATTGACGTTCTGACAGAGGAAGATGGTGCTTTCATAGCCAATGTGTCTCCGTTGCTCAACGAACACGCTTGCGAACATTGTTATCATTACTGTGCTGTTCAGAGAAAAGCATTCTTCATCCTTTGGAGGTTTTCCCATTTTATAGCTTTGCAGGTCCAAGGGCTTTAAAACCATAAATAAAATGTCATACAATGCATTTATATTTCACACTGCATGCATTGAATTTTATATTCTAAACTCACAAACACACAAATAAGAAGCTTAAAAAACATTTTAATTATCTAATCATCTTAAAATAGACCATTTTAAACTATTACATTATTGTGTATTATTACAAAATCATATGTTGTTTAAGTATTCACACTGCACACACATGCCTTTAGAAATATTGGAGTAGCATAGAATTACTCTAACTGCTCATTAGTATACTTGCTTTAAGTACACCATACTATCAAATGAATATTTACAGTTTTTTCTTCATAAGAAACAGTTACACACATATATGTATCTATGATTTTGTATGTAACTTTTAATTACTCCACTTGTGATATTGTATACTTTTTTTATTATCTTATTATAAAGCCATAATAAACGATGTAAGGCTTCATACACATATCACCATGTATATACACATAGAGACATGGCGTCACAAGCTACTACATGCACTGAGCAGAGTGAATACATGGTATGTGAGCTGCTGTCATTGTGTGGTTAGCTTACAGAATTCCATCCTTGACATGCCACCATTCAAAGTAGTGACTTCACTACAGGTTCTGTGTCACACTCAACACAAACAGATTATTACCTGAAAATCAAAACATTCACACCAGCACAAACATGCTCGGCCTACCTTCTACAAACACTTACAGAACGCACAGTTTGCATAAACAGCAGTTGAATAATTTTGTACTTGGCACAGTGACAGCATGAGGGTAATGTCAACACCGAGTTCCAGGTGGTTTTACCAGGATATATTTTTTTTTCCGTTTATCTGATGACACTGTGGATGCACAGCCTGTCATAGCAGTTAGTTGCACCTATTTCCCAGAGGTATGTTACACAAAGTTGGGTTGTTTAGCAGAAGTCAGAGTTGGACCTGGGGGAGTCGCTGAGAGAAGATACTGGCATCATCCAATAAGAGTACAATATACAGTTCACACAGAAATCAACAATTTGTCTTGTTTGGTCCTATCTCCACTATTCAATTGATACACCTGGTGTAACTGTACTACAGTTTCCTCAGGCTGACATTGCAAGAGACTTAGCCCTTTCTAAAGCCTTCCAAAACCTCAATGCAATTACCAAAAATGGAAAATTAATGATCATTTGTTAGGTGAATTCTGGGCAACAGGAAGGACAGGATGCACTGTTTAAGTGACAGAAACACAATAACACAAGTTTCCATGTGGGCTGGTAAATTGGCATGACATTAAAAGTTCACACCTAAGCACTGAGCTTTGATATGAGACATCTCGAAAGCAGGTGAATGTGTGACGAGTGCTGGCACAGAGACGTGAGTGTTGTTTAAATATTACACACCAGCATGGAAAGATTGTGCAGTTGATTGTTTTCATCATAAAAGGGTTGTTTAAAAAAAAAAAAGATGAAGTAAATCATTACACACACACACACACACACACACACACACACACACACACACACACACAAATGGAAAGCCCTTGCTGTGATTACGGTGCTTCCTGAATGGGACAAATAAAACTACCCGGAGGCACCGCACCTTAAATGCAAAGGAAATATACGCCCCCTGGTTGTCTCAGGTAAAATAGTCTCAAGGTGTGTGCCTTAACATTTCACAGGTGAGACTTTTAAACTGGCTTTGAATGAGGTGTGGGTTTGAATGTTCGAAATATTGTAGTAAATGGTCATTATGAAACTTTTATTAAAGACACTGGAACGCAATGTGAAGGTATTTTGTGATATTCTCAATATTTTAAACTCACATGCCCCGCCCCCTTGGGTTGGGTCTGAGGTAAGCCGCCTATAAAATGCCGCTAACACTGACCCAAGGTGAGACGGGCTTCAGCGCTCTGGCAGGTATGATTAAGAAGACGCACTCCTTTGGATACAGCCCAAGACTCTCCGCATCTTGACTTACACAAAGCTTCGGACTTTACGCAAAGAGCTCTCCGAGGTTTATTGCTGGACAGATTCTACCGAGCAGCACACTAACCATGAAGCTGGAGGTGCTGTGTGGGAGTCACTATGACATGAAGCATTTCGAGATGTCCAGTGATGCTGAGGGTCATGAGCGATCTCCTTTCCCTCCTGAAGAGGAGCTGGGGTCGGATGGGGACTGCGTGGCCCACAGTCCTCCACCTGTTACCCCGTGCGGCGGCGGCGGCAGCGGCAAGTCCAAGCCGTACACACGGAGACCCAAACCCCCGTTTTCATACATCGCTCTAATCGCTATGGCCATCCGGGACTCACCCAGTGGACGTCTGACTTTGGCGGAGATAAACGACTATCTGATGAAAAAGTTTCCGTTCTTCAGAGGCACTTACACCGGCTGGAGGAACTCGGTTCGTCATAATCTGTCTCTTAATGATTGTTTTCTCAAAGTGCTCCGGGACCCTTCCAGGCCCTGGGGAAAGGACAATTACTGGATGCTCAATCCTCACAGCGAATACACGTTTGCTGACGGGGTGTTCCGGCGCAGAAGAAAGCGCATTAACAAAAAATTCAGCAGGGAACAAGAGGAGCCCGAGCACACAGAGGAACCGCAGCGCATTCACCAGTCTGCCCCGAGCACCAAGACTGATTCCTGTCCCAAGTTTACCAGTTCATTCGCTATTGACAGCATCCTCAGTAAGCCATTCAAGAGAGACTTAAATAATGAACATTTGCCTCCCTTTCCTACCTTCCCCTGGCCTTACTACACTGAACTAATGACCTATCATTCAAACACACCTGCCTCATATCTATACGTTAAGTCACCCTGTCATGTGGACTCCAGTGCCCAGCATGTATCAACCCCCTATGGTGGTGGGTTTCTTTCATAGACAGTCTTGCAATATCACAAAGAAATGTGGACTTGCTGTTCGGTGATTCAAACCTTGAGCTAATCGTGAAGACTGAGGATGAAGACGGCCAAACACCAAAGACAAACAGAAACCACTTTCATCTGTGTGCTTGATTTAATCTGACATAACTGTGGCGGGATGGTGGTTCCCTTTTATTTTTGTAGTTGTTTATCCTTAAAGCGTTTTCAAACTTGAAATTTCACACTCTGTTAAAAATGTTACCGAGCAGAGCATTAACTTTATTTCTTTAACAAACCTGTTAAAATATGCACTTTGACTGTTTTTTATGTCTTTTTATTTTGAGAAATATTAAATTAATAATAAAAAAAAGTCGTGCTGATATCTGTTTCCTGTTGTTGTGGCCTGCCTATAACTGGAATTATAGATCCCTCATAAAAGCATAGTTAACTCCTAGTGCAATTATAGATTGCACTATTCACGAGGGCGTATTCATCTTACGCCTCCTAGAAACTATTTTCGGAATCTTGCATTGCCCAGTAATAATAATAATAATAATAATAATAATAATAATAATAATAATAATAATCTTGGTATTGTTCTTTTTTTTTCTTTCTGCTTCATGCTGCCAAAAGAAATATCATATTGTAGTATTTACTTTTTCAAGCTCATGAAGCTCGCTGCTGCCGGATAGGGGCATCCAATATTTATGTTTTCTGTCTGGCGCTGCAAATAGCTGTCGCCTCAGTCACCACACATACTCAGGAAAGGGTTTATACAAATGCGAACTCAACTCAAATTCAGTGCAGAAAGAAGGGTATTCCAGTTTGTGCTATTCATCTGACACTAGAAAGTAAATGTCCTCTATAGCAGCTGTGCATCCTGGAGTTTCGTGTTGGTAACAGCCTGCGCAGATTGTGCTTTTAACTTCACTGATGGTGACATTATTTCATGTCTTAAGCCTCTCGACTTGCTCTAAACATTGCACAGAAGAAATGAACTTTGCATAGCGACATGTTCATATTTTATCATCTGAATCCTTCCAAAGACTTTTGTTAGATTGGCTACTTTCATTTCTCCGGGGATGTAATCCAGGCTCCTAGAGGTAAACTGACACTTGGGCGCTGTGTGTGGTATGTTGGCACGCTCTGATGGAAAAAACATGCTCTGGCCTCTCATGCCAGAGCCCTTAACCCTGAACAGATCCCAACCAAATCAGAAGTCGGTGCTTCTCCCGCACAGCTTTACAGTCTAAAGGTGCAAGTAGGCACCTTGAGTGTTTGCGGTAAAGGGAGGTAAAAGGAAATAATGTGATCTCAATCGAACTCTGAGACTTCATTCATCATGATGTCGTGACAAATACCGGTTTGTCAAATGTGGACAGAAGTGTTTTGGAAAGTGAGTCGTGGGAGGAGATTTGTCTTACTCCAGTGTGCTGTGTCCGGCTTCTAGGCTGGATACTTGCCAGATGGGGAGGGAGTAGTTCCTGGCGATTTCTTGGAGGGATTTGGGGGAATAGAGGGGCAGAGAGAGATTTAAGTACTGATAGGTGGTCGAGTTGTGTTTGGCCGGGTGGATATGCGCAAGCAAAGTCTAGGAGCTTTATTTCCCCTCTCTGATGGGATTATTGCCAGCGATGGGCAGAGAGAAGAAGGAGGGTCAGCGCCTGCGTTTCTTGATTTTCACGGTTATAATCTTACCGAGCATCGCAACGGGACACTGACCTCCGTGAATTCTGCTTTAGGAAGCCTTTAACGGTGCTTAAAATACAGGAAAAGAGAGTTGCATGTTGTATGAAACCAGAAAGAGGCACGGCTATGACGACTGAGAATTCCCAGCAACATCTGGATCTATCCAATCCTCTGCGCGCAAGTCCAGCGGCCGGTGCTCTAAGTGCATCTCTGCTGAGCTCACAGCCAGTGATGGAGAGCGCGCATAATGAATCAGCTAAAGGGAAAAAGGGAAACTCCGGGTTGAGGCGCCCCGAAAAGCCTCCCTACTCATACATTGCCTTAATTGTGATGGCTATTCAAAGCTCGCCAACTAAAAGGCTTACTTTAAGCGAAATATATCAGTTTCTCCAGGCCAGATTTCCTTTCTTCAGGGGATCATACCAGGGATGGAAAAATTCCGTCAGACATAACCTGTCTCTGAACGAGTGCTTTATAAAACTACCCAAAGGTCTAGGCAGACCTGGCAAAGGGCACTACTGGACCATCGACCCTGGCAGTGAGTTTATGTTTGAGGAGGGCTCATTTCGTCGCAGACCTCGGGGGTTCCGGAGGAAATGCCAAGCATTAAAACCAATGTACAGGATGATGAATGGTATCGGGTTTGGTGCATCCATGCTGTCCCAGAACTTTGATTTCCAATCACCCACAGGCTCATTAGCATGTCATAACAGCTACAACTTAGATTTAATGGGTAATACAGTTCCAGGTGGCTTCGACGGACTCGGAGGAGGACATCACATCCCGCACATGTCATCAAGCTCCGGGTCGTCATATATGGCCGCATGTCAGGTGGCCTCTAACTCAGACTATTGCCCCGACAGCAGCAGCAGCCCCCTGCAGTCCTCCCCAGCGATGATAGGCACTTTGGACTGTCAGTCTCCATATGCAAATGCAGCTTCACATTGGAGTACACCTGGTGTGTCATCGTACATCAAACAGCAGTCGGTGAGATCAAGCAGTCCAAACTCCTCAGCGGTACACGCGGGAATGACGTCTTACGCTCTGGATCAGGGCTATTTGCACCATAATGCACGAGATTCTGACATTTCAGGTAGACCCTCATGCATTTTATTACCTACATTGTTTTATATTCTCTGCTTACCACAATGAGTTACTAGAGTCACTTGAGGCCGTGAATAACTGATCATTTATCAAACACAGATAAAGTCAACGCTCTTTTTTTAAACAGGCTACATATTTAATAGATTTCCATGTTTCAAATACATTAAAAAAATAAAATATAGAGAAATCAGCATTTCACAATGTATTTTTATGTGAACAGGTTTATTTAAAAAGCAATCTATACATAAAACATATCAATTGGTAATATATTTAAAATTTAAATTTAAAATCAGCAAGATGAACAGAAAAGTAGTTTTTAAGGCTATAAAAATATTTTTTGTTTCAATTCTTTTTATCAAAATATTGTTGTTCAATTGTGGCTTGTGTTTAATTTGATTTATTTATTATTGTCATTGTTATTTCACATTTTATTATCATGCCATAGCGTCTGCATAGACGCCTTTTCAGAGGTCCCCGTGTTATACAAATGTAGGTCTAAATACACAGTAACGGCAGCTCATTAAAACTGTTAATTATGAAAACAAATGTTTTTTTAAATTTCAAGGCAGATTCATAAACTTCAGTAAAAATGTCAAATCTGCTTTTATTGTATTATCGATTAGTCTGTAAACATGTTTTTGTTAACATACCCTAAAAGGCACATTTGTATACAATGAAAAACATTCATTAAAAAAATATATTTACAAGTAGTTCTTTTTAGAAATATAAAATGAAAATAAAATCAGCAGACTAGATTTGCTTGTCAGAATCTGACTTATATCCCTTGTCGTATGATAAAGGTAGCTATTCAACTTATGACCGCTTTAATTTAAAAGAAGAAAAAAAGAAAGAAGACAGAAAGAAAGGAAAGAAATGAAGAAAAGTAGCTCCAACCAATTTTAGATCTAAAATTGTCTAAAAGGAAACGGTCTAAAGTGGCACTTTTTCTTTTCTTTTCTTTTTTTTTTTCTTTTTTGGTTGCGTGCTTGTATAAATCTACAGCTTGACCAAAGAAATGACTACTTGACCTCTCGTATCCTGTTTGTTTACAGTGGGATTGTCTCGATATTCCAGCCACTCAGCTCCCGTGTGTGACAGGAAGGAATTCGTTTTAAACCTTCATCCCAACACCAGTGGATCTTATTATCATCAGCTCCATCATCATCATCAAAGCGTCTATCAGGACGTAAAGCCATGTGTAATTTGACAAGAAGAGGCAAATTGGTTCCTAAAATAAAAACCCCAAATCCACTTCATTTAAGTTAAGCCCTCAGCGGAGTGATTCTAACATAACTTTTCCTTATACGGCAGCTTATGAAGCACATCTCTTTTTTCCCAGTGAACTCTGACCTTTCAATTTTTTTAGTAATCATTTTGTTGTGGGGACTTGTTTGAGCACTTCACGTTTTCCTTATGCGACTGACGCCACACACATGGATAAGCAATATCTATATTGTACCGAAAAACGTCAATATATCTGAATTTTTCATGCGCACTTAATTTTGTTTTTTCTGATGGTTAAACTGTTGCTTCTCGCCTGTAATAATCCTCAATCATTAAAGAGATTTATTTTTGAAAGGACCATTTCGAAGTGATGTCTTAAATGCTAAATGACTATAAGAAAGAGTATAGACAAAGTATTTTCTATAAACAGTATAGATCTTCTTTTCTGTAACAAGAAAACTGATACATTCTAGAAAGCATTTCTTAACCGGTTAGTTTATGGATCATTTGAGCGGCTTCCACTATTTCCATTTACATCTGACATTTCGCAAATGTTTGCTTTAAAAAGTAAGTTTTGTTTCTCAGGAACTCAGCAGACTAATAGTCTTTAAAGTCTCATCTTTAAAACAGACAAGAGAGGCACAAATTCAAAACTATGAGAAAGCAAAAGTAAAAGACACACTCATCAGGGAATTCCAGTTGTGCTATGGGTGTTTTCTTCTCAATTTCATAAATATGAATGAATGAGTGTAGATTATTTTATTTGATGCCAGACTTTTGCACATTTTATTTATTGTGAATAAAATAAGTTGGGCTTAATAGAAAGTAGTTCTTCTTCAAGGTTGTTCATATTTTGAAGATAATTTATGTATACGTTGTGACTTCTTTACATTAAACTGCAGCCAGAATAGCCTCAGTGATGTAAAATATAATACTGACATAATTAGTAGCCAGAAAGAAGGGAGAGAGGAGGCCACGTACAGTGAGCAACTGGGAAGTGACATTAAAATCTTACATTTTTCTTCAGTGCTTTTTGATTTGACTTGCACTGCCATCTCGTGGTAAGTGAAAGGTTATGGAATTCTAAAATAAAATTTCTGTGTTTGGTATTTGCATAGGATTTTAAATGTCGCACAGAACAACCAGTTGGACATTCAGTCACTTTAGCAGACAGCATACGGAAAGCCTGAAAGAACAGTATTTATCGATCAAAAACATAAGCAGGACAACATGAAAAGAAATCCAACAGTTCTTCTGGTATAAACTGAACCTTCAGACCAAACGAATCTCCAAATATACAGAAACGTGACAAGGTGAATAAACCATACTTGACATAGATTAATGACAGTGTACGCACTCTGATGTTTTAGACACCCATACAGTCCTTTAATTGCCCACACTTGGGTCTCGCTCTATCATCATACATTATTATAGGTTTATAGCGAGCATTATCCACATTGTTAGTATGAAATTGCATTTTTATATTTATATATATTTTGAAAGTTTCTACACAATTTTAAATTCCCTAAAAGCAAAGGCTTCTTCTTACATAAACCTTATTAACGGCTTTGCTGTCCATGGTGCTGAATATATGTTTTACTTTGATCCGTTTTATATTATAAACCCAGAAGAAATGGAGCACTGTCTGTATTTTTAAAATTGTAATATTCACTCGGTATATAAGAATGCTCACACTGTGTTGTATGGGATATGGAGATCAGTAATTCAATGTTGGTGCGTGTACAAATCCGGCCCCGAAGAAGGCAAAGGTTAATTGTATGAAATTGCATCTCAAACATTGCGGTGTGGGTAGGTGTGATTTTGTGGGATACTGCTGACAGCATAAGAGTCATCAAGCGTCTTCCTTCATCCAAGCATTCTCCTAATGAATCACTTCAAGGTTAAATTTCATTGGGAAGTCACAGACCAAAATTCTGGTATTAGTTTTTTTTTTTACACAAACTAACATATACAACGTAACATGCCGTCAGAAAAAGCAAACATTTCAAACAAAAACCGAAATATGCGGTTATTCTATTTCTGGAGTAACAGCCAAAAGTTCCTCACTATCCCAGCAAATGACGAAATTTTACTACATGGTGATTTTGAATTCTGGGACTCCAGTTTCGATCAGTGCTCTGGTGTGGTTTAGTTGGTTTCAGTCATGGCTGACATCTTTAGACTTTATAACTGACTGCTCTAACTGACCAAGAGGATGAAAGGCATGCGTCGGAGCAGCTAAAGACGATAAAACAAGTTCTAAGCAGCAAATTCATCAAACGCATGAAAAAAATTTCATTCAATATGTCAACGAAGGGAATGAGACCAAAGACCGCAAGAGACAATGGTCCAAGCTACGAGCCGCTGAATTTATATGGGTCAGAGAAGTGGTTTTCTCATTGAAGCAGTCAGTGTCAGTGACAAGCACGGTTATGTATATGACATATTTATTATTGAGTATGAATGAAATACCAGAATACAGTAATTACAATAAGGCAAACTTTTTTTTTAGTCATTAACAACTATAACTATTCACAAAAATGTATAACTATTATTGTTGTTGTTGTTGTTGTTGTTGTTGTTGTTGTTTTAAGCAAAGAAAGTAAAAGCAGAAAACGGAACATCACTGTAAAGTAGTCTAGATTCAGAAAAAAATGTGAAATATAAGTAGTACCTGAGAAAATACTGTAAAAAGTACAGCACCGCTATATATATATCAGATATTATAGTGTTACTGCAAAAATAAAGTAAAATAAAATAAAAGTATAACGTCATATTTCCAATAAACAATACAGTATCATCCTGTAAATAAATAAATAAGTAAAATTAAAGATTTTTAAATAAATTACAGAATGGTCCTTGTAAAGTTACAGGAAAGCACCGATGCTGCCAGTGATTTACTGTAAAATTATACAGTTTTGTTTTCTTTTGTTTTGTTTGTTCATGCTCACCACTTTATTAGGCAAATGACTTGTGAGGTGAATAATCATAATGTTTTGGCTGCAGTAAGAAGCTTTTTGTTTTTGTTTCATTTATTTATTATTTATTTTAATATTTAAAGGAATTTGTGGCACCACACTCGTCATTGTTAAAATTAAGGTAAAGATAAAAATACACGTTTTGATGAAGGGAATGTTTTTACTAGCCTAAAAGATCATGCTTATACACTGCAATCATTGTACCACAGAAACGGTTCTTTAGTATGATATATATGTAAATTAAATTAAATACACATAATCTATATATCACCTGTTTACTCTTTCAAATAGGCCAAAAAAAAATTGTCTGATTGTCATTTAATTAATCTCTTTAGTCCTGTTGGCCTGGAACATTAGAAAGCCACAGAGAAAATGCTCTTCCCTGGTATCCTGAACCACCTGTGGAAATTATTTTAGTTTATTAGCACATTTGGTGCATGTAAACAGCAAGAAGGCTTTTATGATCAGTTTTGCTTCATAGTATTTAAGGTTGTGGCTTTCACATAACTGAAGGTGTTTTCTGATCTGCTCAGTCAGTCAGCAACTGTAGT
The DNA here is from genome assembly GCA_015106755.1 of Etia nguti. Classification (NCBI taxonomy): domain Eukaryota; kingdom Metazoa; phylum Chordata; class Actinopteri; order Cichliformes; family Cichlidae; genus Etia; species Etia nguti. The sequence goes on along the minus strand of VUQG01009630.1, from coordinate 6,692 downwards.
ACAGAATTAGATCAGGAGATGGCAGCAGACGCTAAAAAGTGTTCTGAAACCCATCTCAAAGCTGCTCGAGGGGCTCATGTGGATCACTGAATGTAATTAATATCCTGAATATATATACCGTTATCATGCAGACAAAAAATTAAACGGACTTGTTCGTTGGCCGCTATGGGTGATTTTTCAGGAAGTTTATTTTTTTCATATTTATTATCGTTCCTCTGAAAAGTTAGGTTTGAAGTTAAAGGGTTGATGGCGACAACAGCAGCAACTCATAAGAGTTGAAATAATTCTGAACGCTTACATACTGCTCATATTCATGCCTTCACAGTATGGTCCAGAGGCCATGGCCAAGGCATGAAAACATGACAAGGTAAGAACATACTGGAACTATTGGGATTTATTATGTATCCATGTATAACCATTGCAAACATTTAACACCATCCTCACTGCTAACGGTCTAATAACTGCTACATAGTTTTCCCAATGTTAATTCACACATTAATTAACACAAAACATAAAAACTGCTTATGCTTGTTTTATTCTTTCAAAGAGTGGTAGGAAACCTTGTGTCTGTGGAACTTTCACATGTGTTTCCCACACTCACTGAAATGGCAGCTCAGGTGCCCTAACAGTATAACCTGGTGACCGCCCAACTTCTCTTTTAATCATTGTTTTAATCTCAGGTAGCGCTCAGTTAGTTTAATCTCAGTTAGCTCAGATTAAATGACTTCTAATTTGTTTATCTTTAGATTTTTTTGTGTTACATTGCAGGTTCTTGTGTTTGCAGTTAAAGATTTCCTGTCTGTACAAATGCACTCTCTGACCCCTGTATGACCTCTTTGCCTTCTGTGCACCATGACCACTCTTGTAGCCCCTTCACACAGTTAGTTGTAGGCGCTGCATTGACCGCTAGACTGAATGAATGGCCAGAAATTTGTGTTGTGCTTGCTTCTGTGCTCTATCCGTACATTTATCGGTCACGCCCGCTCCCTGCCCTTCTGCAGTTTTATTGGTTGACCGAATGTACGTCACACTGCGAGAGCGCTCACCGGATGGCGCACTGCTCATCGTACCGGCAAATCATTCGTGCGCGGTGTGAGCCTTAGGAAACAATATGTTTCAGAGCACTCTGGTGACATTGTTGAGTTGTATGTTAATGGCTCTTAGCACTGTTTTACTATTTCACTGGTTTGTGATTCTCCTGATCCTTAAAATATCAGCAAGTCCCTGTCTATGCGGGAAATGCGATGTGACCACAAACAGCTCTTATTTCAGTGTCACCACTATCTCATTAATAAATGATTCCGTTTGTAGAAATCAGCTGAACTTCATGTACTCAGCTACGACTGATATGACGACAGGCTGAAACTGCAACTGTACCCTTTCTGAACACTAGAGGGAGCCACGTTCATAGTGATTGGGCTAAACCTCCAACAGGCTCCCCTCTCTGTTTCTCCTTTTTTACACAAGTTTGATATATATATATATATATATAAATTTTCACAGTATCGTATTTGTCATTTGAAACATCGGTTGATTAGCAAAACGATCCAGCTTACAATATAGTTAGTTCATGCAAAATTCACACTTTTATATTTGTTCATATTTTCTTTATGTGGTTTGCTATGATCCCGACCCTTAGTATAATATTATTAGGGATTACGAAGGCGAAAGAAAGAAAGTGATAATCAAAATAAATACACAAATATGATAAACTGAAGGCAAATTAAATTTTTAAACAAATTTATCAGGAATATATATATATTTTTTATTGATAATAGCATTTTCATTATTTGTACTGACACTGGTTCGAGACAAGACATACATAAAGCGCCCGAAGTTGTGTTTATTGATTTGACACTATGTCATGTTTTTCACTGTGATCCAGCCGTGAATTCTTTTTTTTTCTTTTTTTTTTAATAAAGGGTTAGGGAGGAGTGGGTGAGCAGGCCGTGGTATTAAGTAGAAGGCCCGTCGTGAATTGTGTAAACAGCCCAGGGCGGTGGAAAAAGTTCATGCCCGGGTCCATGTAAGGAGAAACCAGGCCACTGCACGGATATTTAATTAAGACGACCTGAGAAGGATTACAGCGATATTGGGACTGTAACCTTGTCTCACAATGATCATTAACAATTTCATGCACCGTCGCTCTTGACAGTTAGGGGACATCTAGGGCCCTTCAGGGTCGACTTATTGAACTGTTTTCTATATTTGGTCAAAATGTCTTATTTCTCTGATTTGCGCTTCAGGCCTTTTACATTATAAACTCATTAAAGGTTTTTAAATTACACGAAGAATTAAATCTGGGTAAAGAAACGGAAGAACTGTGCATGTAAATAATTGTTTGCTGATGCTAAAATTATTCTCTACAGTCCAGTTTTCTTTAGGATAATAATTTCCAGATGATCTTTCACCATCACCGCGCAACAAATATTCAAATATTTATTGATGAAAAGCCACACATGGAAGGTGTCGTCCCATTTGGTTCCCGGTCCTAAATGCTCTCCCTGAATAAACTCTCACACCTCTGGTCACCTGAAGCCCAAATTGTCTCTGATTCTCGCTGTAATGAGGTCGCACTTAACGCCCACTGCCAGCACTGTGTTCTCTCCCGCTTTGATCTCACACTGACCTGCTGCTGGTGTTGAATGTTTTTAACCAATCAAATACACTTTAAAGATGTTAAATTGCACCATTTGGTTCGCTGGTGTCAGCGCCTTTTCTGCAAAAACAAAAAGGAAATATTGCGATGAAATAACTTCTTTTTGAGAGCAATGACCGTAGGAGAAAATGAAAATTAAATACAATGTGATTTTTTAAAAGGGAGATATCAGAAATATTTTGGCACTGAAAATAACGGACAGTTACTGCATTTGTACATTTGAAATATAACTGCCATGTTTGTGCCATTTCAGCTTAATTAAATTTCTTGTAGAAGATGTCTGTTCTTAACACAGCGTGCGGGGAAATGAACTCCATGAGCTGACTGTGTACATGTTGCTCTGTCGTGTCCGAAGCCTTGGCTGGAGCGGACTGGGAGTTAGTGACACCTCCTAGGTTTCTTTTTTTCTTTTTTTTCTAAAATCCCTGAGTGTGGCCAGCAGCGTTCTGCTCCCTTTGCACGCCCTGACATCCCATTGGACAACTCATGTGCTTTTGTAGGCGGAGCTTCCCTGGCAGCAAAAAAGGAGGAAAGAATTTAACTGCGCAAAAGTCCTCTGTAGTGACGGATGTCCGAAGTTCAGAAGTTTTTCAGTGTGCGTTTCATTAGGACACAAGGATGGGGATAGCTTAAACACAACAAGTTGCACTGCGGTTAAGACTTTTCCCTCTTTTGCTTTTTTTTTTTTTTTTTTTAAGGAAGAAA
>VUQG01009629.1:5243-27256 GCA_015106755.1 Etia nguti | reverse complement strand
TGGGTTGTTGCATACGGGACAGACATGACTGGGGGAAAGGGAAGGGAAAGAGAAAGAGAGGAAGGTGATAAAGGACACAAAAAAAAAAAAAAAAAAAGGTAAAAAAAAAGGGGGGAGGGCAAAACAATACATATATCTATATCTATCTATCTTTTTTTCTTTTCCTTTCACCATTTTCTCCTCCTCAAAGTTGTTGGTTTTTGCGGGGGGGTTTTATGCTCACAAGAGGGCCATGATAGATCAATGTCCAGCTATGGTGCAGTATTCAACATGAATCAGTGTAATAGCCAGAGATGCTTCACGGTTTGCTCCCTGTTTTCATCACAAGTGTGATGCAACACATTTTGGTTAATCTGACTCCGTCTGGGTCCTGCTGACAGGGAAGCTCACCCCTGACCCAGAAGTGTGGTTTAAACAAAAATACACTGAAAAATCCGCCCACACACATACACACACACACACACACACATTTTACAGGCATGCTAGACAAATTCTGCTCTTGGCTTCAAGCCTGCAGTCTAATCAAAAAGTGCTAGAGAGGCTCTGCATCAGCTCCACACATGGGGAGCTACACATAATGAGTGGTGACAGGGTTGTAACTCACTCTAATATGTTAATAATCTACTCTGCTGTAAACAAACAGGGTTTCACTTCCGCTTTGAATGTCATCATATTAAGAGTGAAACACTTAAATCAGAATTATCTTTCCCTGTCTGTCTCTCAGATGCCTATCCTGTGTCAGAGGTCGTCTACACTTGGACTGAGGGAGCTAGAGAATCTGTGGTGGTGGCAGAGGATGGCTCCAGACTCAATCAGTATCATCTTGTTGGACAAAGTGCTAACACAGAGGATATACACACAAGCAGGGGTATGTGCTATTTTAATAACTCTGTTGTAATAATATTAACAGCAGTGTGCTTGTATTGCTAGTAGCGAAGTATTAAGAATGGATGGATTAGTGAAATAAGTTGTGGCAGAGATAAAAGTAATACAACTTAATCCCAAATGATAGAATATTTTGTGATATTAGGGAAAAAATAGAGATTAGGTAACACAGCAATGTAAGAACTGGAGCCCCAGTAGAGAGTTACTGTATAGCATACATAGTACAGTAAAAACAAAAATAGGATGACTAAGCTGTCACTGTCGAACGCAAATACAAGCTGTCAACAGGATAAACACTACACCGTTCATTAATAAGCATAGAAATATTCAATAATTTTCTAGTTATTAACACACACAACAAATCCAACACTGCCTACTTGATCGTGCTACAAATTACAGGATGTGCAACCAGTGTTTTGTAAAGCGTAGTTTAACCAATAGTTTAGTTTAACTTATTTTAGTCCATTTGTGTAGGCATATAAGGATACTTACATATGTTGCTGATGTTAATGCAGTTTAGCTACGCAAGCTAGCAGTTACTGTTTATAACTCAAGTACTGGTTATTACTGGAACACTGTGTTATTCCTGGAAGATTGTATTCATACAAACATAGTATTACAACATTGTCCAAATGTCCACATTTACTGTGGAAACTTTCTTTCTTCATCATAATTGTGGTGATACACTGACAAGCTAATGTTAGATCCATCGCTTCAGCTAGCATCACAACCGAACTGTAAATATTCAGTGGCATCAAATCTGTACCTATGAACTAGGTTGTGTGAAGCAACCTATAATTTTTTTGGCAGGAAAATGGGAAAATAAGTACAGTGATTTACTGACATAAATGAAAATACAGAATGTAAGGCAAAAACAGAGTATGCATAAAACAACAAGTTGAAAATGTCAAGTATTTGGTATGAGCACCTTTATTCTTCAACATAGTCTGAACTATTTTAGGCTAGCTTTCTTTAAGTAGTCTTCAGGAATAGTTCCCTCTTGAAGGACATTGGAGCTCATCTTTGGATGTTGGCTGTTTTTGTTTTGTTCTCTGTCATGATGATGCCACTCTGCTTCAGTAATGTTAAGATAGGGGCTCTGGGAGGCCAATCCATGACCGATCATGTTCCATTGTGTGTTTATTGAAGCTGTTGCCAATCAGATGCCGGCAAACAGCAAATGGGCAAATTTCCATGTTGATTTTATGAGGACATGACTTTCAGATGGTATTCATCTCCTGTTCATCTTCTTTTGTCCTACACTTGTCTAGTTTCCTCAAAACACAGTGTACGTGATGTAATGTTTGGCATTTTCAAACACATTGTGTTTTTGTGACGGGCGTCTTTTTACAAAGAGCCCAAACATACCATTTAAAATGAGTTCATTGGTAAGCTGTCTGTTTCTGTTTGTGTTAGCTGTTTTTTATGCTTGAATGATATATAGGTCAGTGGCTTAAACAAAAAAGTTTCCTCTGCGAACAGGTACAAGGACCAACCTTAAAACAAGTGAAAGAGGAGCGAGTGTTCAAAGAAATAACTATCGTTCAAGAACACTTTAAAAATACAAGAAAGTCTGGTTCATTTTAAGAAAAATATAAGGAAATGATGGGTAGCAGAAGACTTATGCACAGTAGCGTATAATCTGATACATTATCTACACCTGTTGCTGACATTTTCATTAAAAGGTGGAGGCTCTGTAAACTGATCCACATATTCACGTCTTGCAGTTGTTATTCTGGGCAAAGAGTTGTGATAGCATTATATCGGGATTCACTCTTCATCCATAAACCTACTGTACAAAAACAATTAAAACCATATGATGTTATAAATTACTTGCACCGTCCGTTATTTAAGTAATAATTCTGAGTCAGCTCTGTTAAACAGGTGAAGAGACCTTTGGACAGTCAGTAACTGTTTACCATCAGAGCAGATTTGAAATGAAACAGATGCAACTGAAATGCCGACTTTCAGCTTTAATTCAAGGGTTTGGACAAAAATATTGCATCAGATGTATTTATATACAAACTGCCCTATTTTCTGGGGCTAAAATATTATTGGGGAGTCGACTCTGGCTTATTTCTGTATTTCTTCATAAGTTAAGCAGGTTAAAGGTCCAGAGATGATTCCAAGTGTGGAATTTGCATCTGGAAGCTGACTGAACTGAACTGAAGCAAAGGTTGAAGGACCTCTTAAGGCAATGGGAATATTCTATCCTTAGACTGGAAAACAAATCTATCTGAAAGGAAGCAGAAACTTTAGAAGTCGTCAAATCAGCAGTTCGGCTCTTCCTGAGAAATAAGAAAGCATTGGTGAGCTCGTCAACAGAAACAGCTCCTTAAATCCATAAAAGACAAAAGTGGTGGATGTCGGCAGGATCATTTCCACGGGAAAGACAAAAAACCCTCTACAGGATGCACCAAGTGAGGAAGTCACTGCATTGATTGCAAAATGTAAAACATTTATGTTTAGCTAGCCACGCTAGCTTGTTGGACAGAGTAAAATACAGCAGAGCTGGGAAGAAAAAAAGGAAAAAAGATCTGAAATGACTCATAATCTGAATAAAGTAGAGACAGTTTGATGCAGGCGTAGGCATAGCTTCTTGTGACACTGGGTCACAGGTGTTTGTTGGTGATTTGACAAAACAAAAGTGTACTGAGCTGTAGTGCCTGTACACACTGAGCAATGTGCAGTCAAGTTAACTGGATGGCATCTCAGAGAACAGATGAACAATGAGCCAGACCATGCTGACAAAGGAACCTAGGAGATTTTTAAAAATATGAAAAAAAGGTGGACTATTGTGCAGGCAGCAACTAAACACTGCTACAGTAAAAGCCTCACAGAGCAGGAAACCTTTTCTCTGCTGATTGGCCATTGGTTCCAGACTTCAGGAAGTCATCATCAAACGATCACTGACAAAGTTTTAAAAAGATTTTATTGCGATTATGTTAAATTGTTGCACTAAATTTAGTTCTCCAAAAAGGGGGCGCATACATAAGAATGTAATTGTTTATTAGTCAAGTCTATATTTTTGTTTAACCCCATAACATCTGGATTTAAGAGGTTAAATTCTACTTTGGGTTAATTCAACTTTGATTGTTCAACTTCAAATGTGTTGTGTTGTGTACAAAAATTACGAAAACTGCTCAAAACTTTTTTTTAAGTAATAAAAAATCTTAAGAATCATTATTTATTTATTGTTTTAATTAAATAAAGAAACCTCAGTCAGAACAACAAGGATAACCTTCATAGTGCAAGCATTGAATTCTGTATTTTTCATTAGCACTGAGGTGAATTATGTTGCATGGTACGTGTAATAGCAAATAAGGTGATGTAACTAATTCTAGATTAGGGAAGATAAACACTGTAGTCCAATGGATGTGCTGCGAGGTGGAGAGGAAATGTGGGAAACATTATCAGGAGATCAGAGTCAGTGAGTGGAGGCTAGTGGAGAGTAGCCTATCCCTCTCACAACCAGCTGTCTACAGGCTCGGACAGCCCTGTCAAACAACACTTATCCCTGCACACACGCACACACATAGAAGCATGCGCGCACATGCACACACACACAAAGCGAGAGAGACCTGAGACCTAGGGTTAATCCCCCATCCAACCACCCATCAGCTTTTGCATAAGAAGATGACATCACAGATCAGCGAGGGATTGGCTGGGTGTGTCTGTGTGTTTGCCGGTGTGTGCACTTGTATATTTATCTTTGTATCAAATGTCGTCACTGTGACGGTCACACAGCAGGGTCATTGTGACAGTAAGCTCAAGGACCAGAAGTTACTTCTTTATTTCGGGGTTTAGGACTTTAAAGATTTTAGGCTTTAAGGTGAAGCATTAAACCGGGTTGCTTTTACATGAGTATGAAAGTAGACATTTTACTCTAAGGTGATTATACAGGAAATGGTTTAAGTGAAAAAATAATCATAATAATAACAATTTAGGTCCTCGCCAAGCTAGAATAAAAAAAAAAATGTGTGTGTTTGTGTGTGGTCTTTCTGCATGTTGGGATTGGACAGCCTCACTTTGACATGTGGGGCTGGTAGGGTGCGGTGGGGGTGTTGAAAGTCATCTGCTTAATACTCTTATGTAAAACCAAACTGTAATACACTTTCCTCTAGTTTCTAGTAGAACCATTATTAAAAGTGTGGATTTCCCCTCCTTTTTTTATTTGCTTGGTGAGTCAGTGGTTTAAGTGAAAGGCTAAAGCTCTTGTTGGTTAAAGGACTGATGGCTGCCTGGCTAGTAGGTTATGAGACTGAATGGTTTGGCATGTTAATTAATGTGCTAGTTAGTGGTAGAAGCTAGTAGCTCACAGAGTAACTGCATGTTTAATTCTAGGATCTACTAGGTTGAGGGTTAAGTTTAGCCCAAACGTGTAGATGACACTTAATTTGAAAGGTAAGATCCTAAAATTTCAACAGCTTAGCATTTGGTTAAAACAAACCCAGCTCTAACCCTACGGCAGGTGGATGTGAAGAGGTTAAATGGTGGCTTCTTGCAAATGTGAATACTTTTTTTAACAAGCAATAGGTGTGTCAACATAGAGCCACCTGTCTAGCTTTATACATCCCTAGTTCACATGCATCATTTACAGTATAGTAATGAAGGAAACCACCAAGAGTTACGTAAGTCTAGTCTCTAACTGCTGTACTGCAAAGCATTTGATTGACTAGTTGATTCTAGAAACATGGTTTAAAGACAGAGTAATGTAGTTACAGTGAAAGAAAAAGAAATGGTGAGAAATTCATCCACTGTACATTGAAGCCGTTTGCAAACCTGTGTTTACATTTAGGGCTAATTACCGGGTTATGTGCTTAACCTGTTAATATCCACCAGGTCACTAGCAGCCTGTTTTGAATTACAGTTTAATTTAGGTTTAGCCACACGCTAAATTATGTAATTTTCGAAAACTAGTAAATGTTATATTTCAAACTATTAAACTTTGTTTAAAGCATCTCCATTTGGATTTTGCAAATGGGTGAAACGTCTATAAAAAGAGGTGGCTCAGCAGTGACCTGGTGTGTCTCCTGAATGTATTTTCTTCCTACTAGACATTTGCTAAGGCTTATTTAGTGTTCAAAATCCATTATTTATGTCCATGTTGGCTAGCCAGTCATTTTTTGTTTGCTTCGTTGCATGTTTCTGCCACCAACACCACCCAGAAAACCCTGAGGCAGGTGATTTGAATTTTTGACAAATATAAACAAATTGATTCTACTTGCACAAAAATTGTTCTAAAATATACCCACCCAGCCCCCAAACTAACACATAGAGGGCTGAGGCTGGATGTATACCACGTGGCTCCAGTCCACATTGGCTTTGCAGTGAGCATTGCCTTCATCCACTGGAGCACATGGGTGTGCAAAAAGTCATAGCAAACCGAAATAGCACAGTATCTAAAAATTTTTAATTTATTGTCAAATGAAGCTGTCAGAATGTCAAATGTGGCATCATCCAACCCTTTGGAGCATAAATGAATCCAACCAATTCCTTCTCATATGGGTGATCAGATATAAACAATATATGCTCTAATTATAATAACTATGATACAGTATTTGTGTTCCTATGTTGTATTTGATAGCACTGTTGATATTACCCAAATCATCTAGCCACCATCTGGTGTCGTGCCTGCTACCACAAAAAGCTAAACATTATCCGAGAATTCCATTTATCTCCAGGACTAAAGGCGGTAAATCATTCATGCAGCTCAAAGCTTCTGTCTGGAAACTGCCCAAATCAGTGGTGGCGATTGCTGATGAGCTGGAGCTCTGGGGTCACATTCAGCCCAGAAGGCTAATTTACTGTTTATATCTTTTACTCTCTCACTAATAACTTCGACAGACCAAATATGACACTTTAAGATGTGCCAGATCTGAGCTCTGGTTTTTGATCTTGCACTTTTTCCTATTAATGTGTTAAATGAAATATTGAATGCAGTGGACAGGTGTTACTGAGGGTGCAGTGACAGATGGGACTTTTCTTAAATATATATAGCAGTTCTTCTGTTGCATGGTCATAAAGTCTGAAGACCACAGTAATACAAGGAAATCTGATTGCCTCAACTGAACTGCTTTGGTCCAACATGTTAGTTTGTAGAGTAGTAGTAGAAGAAAACATTTCAGTCTTCTTAGCTAATAATTTTTTAGATGCAGTCCTAACCTGTAACATTGCATCTGTCAAAACTTTCATGTCTAACTGTATGCAGGGTTACAGTTTGAAATTTAAGATTAACCTCATTCGCCATGTCCATCTAGGGTTAGGGTTTGGGAGTTATTTTAGCCAAAAGCAAAAGCAAAAGGACACATTTTCAGAGAAGAATACATTTTGCCATTACAGTTTTTCACTTAAAAGCTTTCCAACTGGGCCTTTCCAGACAGGAAATTAAAAAAAAAAAAAAAAACTGAATGTGAACTTCAACCAGACTCTACCCCTAACTCTAGATGGGACCACCTGGTGGTTGCTAAGCAGTTAAATTTAGAAAGATTAGCTATTTATTTACAATGAACATTAGTAATGAGTGGCTCCATAATACAGTGGTTTATACATTTGCCTACCAAGCAAGAGATCCCTGCTTTGAGTCTGGGAGGAAACACATCTCTCAGTTGTGTCAGGAAGGAAATCTGGTGTACAGATCTGCCAAAGCAAGTGTGTGGTTCTACCTGTTGTGACCCCTTATGAATATGGGAGTAGCTAAAAGTAGCTAATGGACAGTATTCATGAAGTTTTGTGTAGTGTCAGATGCTGGATGGTGTTTGCCTTTAATTAGAACACTAATCTTAGGAACTCCCACTTGAGGATGTGAAAGTGGAGATAAGCGAGGGAGTTTTTCTTTAAAGACCTGACATCTTTAGGGTCACGGCTTCTTCCGTCTCAGATACTTTCCTTAAATAACTCCCTGACTCTAAAAGCAGATAAGGCTTACTCTAGCAACAGTTACGTCTCAGGGCTTGTCAGGAACCCTTGCGACGTCAGTGTTGGGACAAAACGTCATATCCTGTGAACCTCTGAAGACCCAACTGGTCACCAGTAACCCGTCTGGGGTTAGGAATGGGTTTGGTGTTAGCCACAAGCTTAATGTCTAGCAAATATCTAGAAAGTGGTATATTTTTCATTTCTAATGAACAGTTTTTGTAGCTTGTGTCTTAATACTTTTCTTTTAAGGTACTATAAAAACACTACCACCACCCTTCCCCTTATGTCTAACCCTGACACTCAATGCATTGCCACTGAGTTACTGGATGTTAAGAAGTTAAATGATCTAGAAGGACACTTTCCAGAGAATAATAAATAATTTTAAATGCTGTTCACACAGCTTTGGCAAAACAGGGCAAAACAGTTTCCCTCCAACTCACCAGTTTACCAGCATGGCTGCATTGTTGCTTGACACAAAAGGAAGTTCCCCACGAACACTGTGAAATACAGATCCTTGGGAGAAAAGTAGTAAAATCCACCAGAGGAGCATGTTCTTCCTCTTTCCTTTGCCGCCGGTCCTTTCAGGATCCATGCATCAAGTGCAAAGGTAACCCTTTGCAAGCGATGTGTCTGGATGATTCCAGCAGGTGTAGAAGTGGACAGGGTAGTTGTGAACCAGGTGGCCTGGAGTCATGAAGGCATCAGAGGGCCCGAGCGATGAGGTAGAAGAGAGAACTAAGCATGCTGGGGAACTCCAGATCGAGGCATGGCAGTGACAGTGACGTTGATAAGTGTGCGTAGCGGCCGTTCGCCCTCAGCACAGGGCAGCTGCAAAATAGAGAAATTTCCCCCCGGTTTTAAGCTGATGTGAGCTGATGAGTTCAGCGCACTTTCTGAATTGCTTTTTCTGTCCTCCCCAAGCCAGTCAGTTCCATGAAGAGCATTAGAGGTACCAGAAAAATAAAAAGAAAGAAAGAAAAACAACATAAAAAGAAAAAAAAGAGGTATGCGGATATATCTACACAGCTATCCCCCCTCCATCCCACCAGTGATTAGCAGCAATGAGTGTCTGTCTCCGTGGCTTAGAGCGTGCGCTAAGGTGTGTGTCAACAGCTAGAGATCATGCTTCATGTGTGTTTGACTGTGTCTACGTGTGTCAGAGCCTGGATTGGCAGGGTGGAAAGGGGCGGGGTTTGGAGCTCAGCAATGGATCCCAAGACAGGAAGCCTCAGCACCCCCCTCTACCCCTCCGCTTTTAACTCCCTCTCTTTGCGCTCGCTGATGGCAGGATGCAGATTGTAACCAGGGATTAGGGAGGTTCAAAAATCCGATTTTGCCTGGAGAAAGCCTCATGTATTACTCTGTGTGTGTGTGTGTGTGTGTGTGTGTGTGTGTGTGTAAGGGAGAGAGAGAGCGGCTTGTGTACGTGTGCCCCAGTGTGTGGAATACAGTCATTAGATTTTTCATAGCTTACCAGCGCCTGCAGTCACAAACTGCTGCTGGCAATGGGGATTTTTTTTAAAACCCTCAAATGCAATCTTCTGTTGTTTAACAGAGTATTCTGTCCTCCCACTTCCCATCTCTCAACACACTTTTACCTCCCACTGTCACGGCCCATTGTCAAATCCAGACATTAACTGCATAATAATCTATTGTTGCGTTCTCGCAGTAATTAACACCGCTTACGCTAATTTTTCCTTTAATAACAGACCTGAAGTCAGGTTCATTTTGCTGTTATGTTTAACTGGATACGAAATGTTCTCTTTACACCTTTTCACCAGTCTCCAACACCTCTGATTATTTCATTAGTCTGATGGTAGAATACTGGAAAGAAGGGGAGATGTGTTAGCTGGGGATATTACTGCTTTTCAAATGACACTTTTCATTCGTTTTATCCAGTGACTGAGCACCATTGCAGCCATTTTACTTGTTTTTTTGATCGCACTGCTGGTAGTTTGTTCTAAAATAAAGACATGCCCAATGCAGTAGACTAAACATCTTTTGTTCAGTAAGGAGGTCAAGTCGCACATTAATAATTCCTCTGTTCTCAAAGCGCATCTTTAAGTAGATGTTTCTGTTATTAGGACGCTGTTGTTTGTTGTCCTTATCTAACCTTATATCCTTTTTATTTGCTTCTTTCCCCTCAGGACAGTATACAGTGATGATGGCCCATTTCTACCTGAAGAGGAAGATTGGATATTTTGTCATCCAGACGTATATGCCATGTTTCATGACTGTAATCCTGTCCCAGGTGTCATTTTGGCTGAACAGAGAGTCAGTTCCTGCCAGAACAGTTTTTGGTGAGTGAAGCTGCTTATGTACTAATCCTTTAAAAAAAACAAAAAACTTTTTATTTAACTGGGTAATATTTCCCTCATGCGCATTCATACCAGGGAGAATAATAACAGTCGCTCGCTGAGCAGCAACACAAGCTGACAGATAGGAGTTATTAAAGGGCCCACCTTCGCTAAGTGAGGCCAGACTGTCATTTGTTTCCAGCCGGCTCATAAAAACTAAATTTAAACTCGTCATGTTTAACTTTGTTTGCACCCAGGGGTGACCACCGTGCTGACCATGACCACCCTTAGCATCAGTGCGAGGAACTCGCTCCCCAAAGTAGCCTATGCTACAGCCATGGACTGGTTCATTGCCGTCTGCTATGCTTTTGTCTTTTCTGCCCTCATTGAGTTCGCAACAGTGAACTACTTCACCAAGAGGAGCTGGGCTTGGGATGGCAAGAAGGCTATGGAAGCACAACACCCTAAGGTACAATTTGTGGGTACTTTGATACACATTTAAGAGTTTATCCTGAGAGTATGCTGAAATGCCAAAAACGCAAACTTGACTGTGGCCTGTGGACATGAAATATTAGTAGTTGGTTGCAGGGCCTACATTTAAGTGTGGCAGTGTATTTGAGACATTAGGTATGTTGTTATTATCATGTTCCACAAGAAAAAAAAAAGTGTTGAAAATGATTGATTATGTGAAATAACAATGTTGGTGTGTTATGTTTTGTTATCTGACTGGGGTAAGAGGTTATCTAAACTTCTTCCTCCCGACCCCCCCAAACCTGTCAAGGCACATGGCTGTCCATCTGGCTGGTTCTGCTGGAGGTTTCTTCCTGTTAAAAGGGAGTTTTTCCTTCCCACTGTTGCCAAGTGCTTACTCATAGGTGGTCGTCTGATTGTAGGGTTTTGCCTTACAATATAAATCACCTTGAGCTGACTGTTGTTGTAGCTTGGCGCTATATAAATAAAACTGAATTGAATCTAAGGTCCAGTTTTCATCTTCACAACAATGACCTCAAGGACTTTGAGGTGCATTCCCATTAGTACTGTGACGACTTGAGGCTTTCCCACTGTGTAATGGTGATATGTATCAGGGCTGTCTTGTGGACATTTTGGGTCTTTAATGGAATTCCTTGAAGCTTACCATAATGGATAATGTTACGAAGTTCAACAGAGGGTTACCAGGGAAAGCAAGCAAGCACAGAAGAAAAAAAAATCAAACCTACAATGAAAGACTGAGAGGAATGAGAGGAATGTGAGCAGACAATAGACAGTTTTAGCATTATGTAGTTTCCATGTTGTTATTTTTTAAAACCAAAAACAACCATATTTGGATGAGTGTGGAGTGCATACTGAATTTCACTGACAAAAAAAACTGAAGCACAGTTATTTATTTGATTATTTGTCAGATGATACCATTAAAAAAACTCCAGAAGAAATTCAGTGACTCTACTCTAGGCCTCACCGCTGCTAATCTGAGTCACTGATATCTCAACCTTTTTTTAGTGTTTGCACCTTTAAATGCATTTTAAATTAAATTATCTGAGAAACAGTACTGCTTACTGTACAGTACTATAAGGTTTTAAACAGTCTTAAGGTCATTACACACCGAACACACTGCAGAAAACACCAAAGTGAAATTCCAAATTCTTCGGATCCAACCTTGTTGTGTATTGTATAAACAGTCAGAACACATTTCACACGCACTGTGAAAAAAATGATATCATTGTAAAGCAATGACAAGCTGTTCCTGATGTTTCTGAACAAGAAAAGGAAGAAATTGAGATTCTGGGTTCCTCTAATTCTCATCAGGCAATACCAGGAAGAATTTCATGGTTTGATCCAGGAGTTGAAGCTGTATACATATCTCAGGATGACAGCGGAGCAGTTTGAGCTCTTGTTGGCAGAGTTGAGACCACATCTGAGGAGGCAGAGAAATAATTACAGAGAGTTGACTGTATGTTCGGTACTGGTGTGCCAAACATAGTCTGATTGGTCAGATTTCTGCTTTTGGATCAGGAAAAGTAAGCTTGGTTAAAAAAAAATAAATGCCGCAAATTCGTCCAGCAAAATTCTGTGGTCGGTGTGAATGGCTGAATTAAGAAGTTTAAAAAATATTTTTTATGCACATCCGGTGTGTAAAGGCCTTTATGCCAAACTAATCATTTCCTGCCTTTAGCTACACCATTAGCATACAGATATTAGAGCAGCTAACGCCATGTGTTACATTTACGTGACACTGAAGCAAATGAACTTAAGTATAAGCGTTGAAAAAACAGTTAAATACATAAATGCACTGTGGGTCATCTGGATATTGAAAGTCACTTAACAGCATGGATTACCATACATTCTGCTTGGTTTAATAATCCAAGTGATGCCTAGGAAAACCGCCAGGCATCTGTTAACAGCTGCACTAAAACATATATACACAGTGCAGTCATCATAAATAAAACTCAAACTGACAGAACACCAGTGGAAATCATGCTGCTAACTGATTGAAATTCAATAACTCAGCAGCCCACATTTTACCAGAATGTTCTGCCAGAAATATTTCACCTCAGTAAGGTCACTAATCACTCCAGACAGAACGAAACACAGAGATTCTTCTCAAGCCAGAAAAAAAAGAAAGCTGGTAACAGTAGAGCAAAACGAGGCTTGTAACTAATGTTCTACTCAATGTGCTCTGTCCCGCCGTAGAAACGAGACCCAATGGTTCTGTCCAAGAAGCCCAACAACGTGTGCTCGGCAGGCGTCAACTACACCCCCAACCTCACCAAGGACATGTCCATCTCCACCATCTCCAACACGACGTCGGTACAGCTGCGATCTGCTGAGACCAAGACGATGGACCCCAAGAAGACCTACAACAGCGTCAGCAAGATTGACAAGATGTCGCGGATAGTGTTCCCCGTCCTCTTCGGAACCTTCAACCTCGTCTACTGGGCCACGTACCTCAACAGAGAACCGTTGTCGAAAGGAGTTGTCATCTCAACGTAATCGCTCTTCTTATTGTTCCTTTTTTTTTTTCAGGGGGCGGGGGAGCGGGGGAGGGGGGCAGTTTGTGTCAGGGAGAAGGGAAGGTTGAGCCTAACTGAAGAGGGGTGATCCAAAATGAAAGCGGCCATTGTTACGTCTCTGCCCCTAGACAAAACAAATGTTAAAACAAAGAACAAAAACTATACTCACCTATCTAGTTCAAGCACTTTGAATGGATGCAAGGCTTCAAGATTCCCTTTCCTATTTTTCATGGCCTAAAAAACTGCTTCTTAAGACTACATTAACAGGAGAGAGGGTGCTTTGCTTCTTTCTCATCTATCCTGCTGCAGTTTGCATGATGCTCCCCCTCAAAAAGGGAACATGGACTCCTCTTTGTCTTGAATACCGACCATGTATATGTCAGTCATTGCTTAAACTATGGGAGCACACTTGGTCACTACTACCCGGAGAATTTAACAAAGAAATTTAACGCTTCATGTTCTCACTGCACTGGGCTTATAAACTCTGCAATCTAACTCGCATTTGAATTTTAAAACAGGATTTCAAAATGTACCTAATTCCACGCTATGAGAAAGACACATCTCTCGAGATTGATGCTGCAAGTGCATTAATAATGTCGTTTTATGTCTCCTTTTTAAAAAAAAAACCCCATTGCCAATTCTTTTCCTCTGCCTAACGCAGAGGGTGCTTGTGTCTCTTGTTGTACATCTTTACTTGAAGATTCGAGAACTGTTGCTGCAGGCCTGGTTTCCCAAAAGCACTGGCAGTAAGAGTCTCAAAGTAAAATGTGAGAGGAAAAGAAGAAGTTTTGAATTAAAAAGTCATCATTTAGGACAAGAAGCCAGCAAGAATGTTAGAAAACCTTTTTTTTTTCTGGCCTACTTACACGAGGGTGACTGGACAGCTGTGGCAGATGTGTTAGCTCAAATTAAGGATTGGATATATGTGATTTAACAGAATTTTGAGCCTGGGTCACTCAGCTGGGAAACTAATATGCACAGTTGAGAGACCAAATGGAGAGTAAGTCACATACAAATCAGGACAGCGATGTGGACAGTTTTGGGACTGTCGATCAGAGATGTTCAAACGCGCGGCCTGTTAATGTGTCCACAGAGAAAACCAGACTCATGTTCAGTTCATAACCCTGTTTTGGTTTTTTAAAAACTGCTGGTGGAATTTGCTAAATGAGTATTGTGACAATTTTGTGACTTGTAAGGCATTGACACAGCTGCTATGTATTTGTGTTCCATTTCCAGGTTTCAAAATGTGGGGAGGAAAGTATTTAACTTAATCATATAAATGTGGTTTTCTAAGGCTTGCGACAGGTAATTTGCTGCACACTGTGCCGTTATTTAACACCGAAAAGAGCATGCCTTATATTGCACCTGGCTGCGATAGTTGTCGCAAGGAGCATTAATTTATGTGGAATGCCAAGGGGGAGACGTTATCAGAATGAGCATGTAATTGGTTCGGGTATATGGCTGTGACAAATCTTTGGATCTGCCCTGTCAGCTGCTCACGCTGAACAGTTCGAGCCAAGCCCCACATATTTAGTGTATTTTGATATAACAAAGCAGAACATACCGCAGAGCATCGGGGAAAGATGTATTCAAGCCATGGCTGTATAGCTGGTAGCAAGGTTAGTTTTTTTGCAGTGTGCAGAGCTGTTTGTAGGTTTTCGTGTTTTTTCATCATGTTTCATCAAATAGGGAGCGGGTCATAGTGAGCTCAAAAAATAAACAAACTCGAAAAAATACACACTGAGCTCTGTAACATCACAAATCGACTTTCATTCATTTTGTCTATTTTTTACCCTTCTGTCCCAAAACTATTTTAAGAAAAAACTGAAATGTTTGTCAAAATGTCACTATAACTGTGACAAAGGTGTTAGAGGTGTCCCTAAATATCAGGATTGTGCATAAGCTGTTGCCCACAGGTGGCTGTGAGTCAGATTCTTTCCTTTGACTTTAATAAATACCTGCAGACCCTTATACAGAACAACACATGGCACGCTCACAGTACCGGCCTGGGTTTGCAAGTCAGTTGGGATTGGACAGTTAATGTTTTGTGTTGTTCTTCACATCCTGCAGATGAGCTGTTAAACACATATTTTAGGTTTATAAGGCAGAGCTGGTTGTAGTGAAGTAATAAAGCAGTCTTGGGCTGCGTCAGCCTTTAAGATGACAGTTTCCCACAGTTTCTGACGCAAGACTAATCATTGACCTTTTTAGTAGATTACCTGCAGAACTTTCCACTCCCACTGAGCTATTATTTTTCACATACAAAAAGTGAATCAATAATTTTCTCACTCATGCCTCCTAATAGCTACACTTGAGATAGCTCAGTTCGTGCTCTGCACAAAGTCAAAGTATTCTGGGTCATTAAAGCATCTTCCCAGGCTGTTGGAAAATGTTAACTCCAGTCTACAGTGTGTTTGTGAAAGTGAAGTGCTGGGGAAAAAAAAGATTATTATCCTGTCATGTTTCTGGATTCCAGCAAAGCTATACTAGAAAGAAAACCTCACGTGTATGTCAGCAACAGGAGACAGAAATTCAACAGCTCAGCCACTAACAGGTGACCAGAGATTGATTGTACCATGAACTGACTCATAACAGTCCACAGAAGTGAGCAACACAGCATAGCTCTGTCCTCTCAGAAGTGCTTGTTATTGGGTTCAGTCCATGGGGTCAAGTTTATCAAAACTGCACTCCACTTTTCATTCATTTACTTCACCTCCGCAAGCTAATCCAGTGTCATTGGACTGCTTTGATTTTTTTCTCAGAGTGTTTCTCTGTTTTGAAAGCTTGGTTAGACGAGGCCTTTAAGCTGCAAAGAATTGTGGGAAATTAGGCCGAGTGAGAATCATGTAAATAGCCTTTTTCGTTTTCAATGTGGCTCTGATGCTTTGACACAAAAAAGACCGATTGTCACATTTGTGTTTTTAAAGCCCCTAGTAGAAAAAAAAGCCTAATGTTGACTTTGAAGTTATAAAGGGTATGTTATTGTCTCCAATATCTTTTTCTTCTGTGCACATGTGTGAGTTTGTTTCGTTCTTGTGGCTTGTAGAAGAGCTGATCAAAGTTGATCTTTGGACTGATTTGTAGTTTATATCTACAGTGACTTAATTAAAGCAACGAGCACACATTTTGGCATTACGGCTCAAGCCTACCTGTTGCACAGCATGTGTTGGTTTGTGGTGAGACAAACTCAGGAATAAGAGGACCCCATGCTCCCAACAGAAATATCACTTCTTCATATCTATCATGTGGATTTTGAACACCACCCTCTCACCTGCTGCTGGGAGCATTGTCCTCAAAAACTTTAGGCCGCTAAGCAGATATTGATACACTGACTTGGTGAGAAACCATGTAAATAAGGGTGACATCAGCTGCTATCTGCTTTGCATTGTGTACTTAAGTGCACCTTAAGTGATTTTATTTTGACTTTGTGTGCCAGGATATGCTGTGGTATTTTTGTGCTGTTTAACTGATGTTGAAGCTGTCATTTATGGAAATCTAAGATCCAACTTTCTGTCAGATCAGACAATGTTTCAGTTTCAGTGCAATGGCAGCCAAGTACAGGATACAGACGAGACATCTCCCCCCCACCAATCTGTAATCTGTCTGTTCCTCGACTTCCTGTTTGTATCTGACACATTATCAAGTAACAGTACACACTTTCTGTCTTTGTATTTCTGATTAGGTCTGCAGTAGTTGAGTTCTTCAACAAGTGTGTTTTTTAAACTAAACAGTTGTTTTTATTGAGCTTTATTTAAGCCTTGTTTTGTACCATATAACCAAAGGAACTATTACTGTAAAATGTCCCTGATAAACACATATAGCCTTCATTATTTTTTCTGTGGACAGCAGCTTCAGTCTGACAGAAGTTCACTATATGGACAAAAGTACTGGGTCTCACCTGTTATTCTTTGAATTCTTGTATCTTCAGTCCCATTGCCTCACTTGTATAAAATCTGAAGAATCTAGGCCTGTAGTCTTTTGTGCTTTTATTTGTGAAAGAATGGGTCTTTCTAAAGAGCACACTAATTTAAGAGTGGTACTGTAATAGGTAAGTCAATTCATCCAATTTCGTACCTTTCAGATATTCCACAATCAGCTGTAAGTGGCATTTTTGCAAAAGTGGAAGTTTTTAGGGACCACAGCAACTCAGACACCAAGTGGCAGACCACGTGAAGTTAGAGAGTGAGGTTGCCAAGAGCTGAGGCATATAGTGCATAAGTGGAATCAACACTCTGCTGACTTATTAAGTGCAGAGTTCTGAACCTCCTCCAACATTACCATCAGCACAAAAAACTGTATAGCAGGATCTTCATGCAAAGGGTTTCCATGCAGCGCAGCTCCTGTAGGTAGCTCAGTACCGTTGTGCAAAAAGTGTATCTCTACAACTATTAGCTTGTCCATAAATTTGGCTAATATGGTAATATTCATGTAAAATGTACAATAACTTTGGTGATCCTCTGACTTTTTCGAGTGCCATCATCAGATCAAAATTACTTTGGCTGCTGGGTAATATATGCAAAATTAATTCATCTTAGTTTAGTTAGTTTAATTCAGGATCAGTCAACTAAAAATAAAAATAATCTCCTAGTCTATAAAACTAAAAATAACATGAAAGTCAAAAATTTTCAAAAACATTATTTTGACTGTTAACAGGCTAACCGAATACAGCTTACATGATGTTATACCAGCTGATAAACATCTGTACCTGCAGCTGAACACCAGCATATTAGCTTAATCGTTGTTAGCATGCTGATATTAGCATTTAGCTGCATGTAGAATAATAGTAGGCAGATAGATGGATGAACACCTGAATTCAATAAATGTTATAAATCTTCTTTAAGGTTAATTCGCAGTAATTTAATAAAATAAATATTTTTGACTGATAACAAGCTAAAAATAACATATAGGTAAATTGGCATTTGTTATATTCAGCATTAACGTCTTAGCTTTGATAATATTTGTCATCTTTTAATCTATTTCTACTATTAGTAGCATGCTGCCATTAGCATTTTACTGCATGTAAAACAGTGATAGGTAAATAGCAAACACTGACCTTCTAATAAATGAATGAATTGAAGAATGAATGAATAAATCTATGTATAAGCATATTATACCATATTATTAATCCTCTGAATAAAACAATGCTAATATCATAATAGGTTTTGAATGCTAACCAGCTAAACTAATACAACTAACATGAATTACCTGCCTATTAATATTGCACTTGCTAGCATCAACCTTTTAGCTCTGTCGGTGTTAGCATACTGTGATTGATAGCTACATATAGAACGTTGACAATATTTGGCACACAGACAAATATGGGATTTTATTTTGTCTGCTGTAGAAAACTCAATAATATTAACTATAGGACATCATATATTTAGTACTACAAAAATTCGGCAAAGCTAATATTATGTTTATATGCTAGTACAGGCTGAAAGGAGACAAGTAACTCACGTATATCAGCTCATACACATGAGCTGTCAGGTCAGAGGATCCCCATAGTGCTGAAACCTGGTAGACTTCCTCATGTCTGTGCACATCTTTCTTGACGTAAACCCATGCATGCATCCATTTAACTCTCTCTCTTTCTAGCCAAGAAACAACCCTCCCTCCTTCCTTCAGCCACTGTGACAGACTCATCTGCCATACATCTGTTAGAATAAGGGATTTAGTTCTGCTTAAGTTGCTTTCACCCATTCAGGGAAGCCCCTTACAGCAAAGCGCTTCTGTCCAATTTAAGCCCTGACTGGCCCAGCCCTGATGACAAACACTTGTTTTTCTCAGTGTGTTGTCTGGACAGCTGTGGCTGGTGCATGTTAGGAACAAACTTGGGGTTGATTATATGTCCTTTATCCCAAGCTAGCTCATGGGGAGTGAAGCTGACTGATGCTTTGAACTCTGGGCTGGGGAATTTATTGCACATCCAGCAGCTGGCTTAAAGGATACTTGCAGAGCTATGATAGCAACAGTTGCCTGTTCCAGTAAGGCTAAAGTTGGCCAATAAAATGCATAAAGTTTCTCATGTTTTCTTTTTTTCAAGAACTTTAAATATTTACGAAGAATCCATCAAACAGACTTTTGCTTAATTTTGCAAAAATGCAGCAAAGCCATTGTAGCTGGGCTTACCAATGTATTTGTGTCACTTATTCTTTGTTTTATGTACTGTATTTGTTTTGTGTATTATACTGATAATGATTAAATAAAAAGGATTAGCAAAGATGCTATATAATACATTGCAAACTCTGCTGTAGCTCAAATGTTGCTTTGTTAAATCCTGATTAAAGCTGCACATATAAAAGGAAATCTGACACTGGTATGTCTGAGTCATATCCGCTTGATTGTCTATTGATATTAAATGCTTTGATGAACTACTTAAAGCATTTGGGGTCACTTAGAAAAGTTATTTTTATAAGTAATGCAAATTTGCTTTAATTTGATATAATGTGAAATTCATCAGAAATCTTATGCGAACATTCATCTTTTTCTTTTCCATTTTTGAAAGTTTGATCTGCCTAGTATCTAAGAGGGCATACAGAGACCCATTCTCACTGTGTTTCAGTGGCACATTATATGCTGTGGTATTTTTTTCATTATGATATGATACATGATGATATATGTTTATATTTTCCCAGTTAATGAAGCTGTCAGAGATTTTAGTTTGACAAATAAACTCCTTATAGCTTAATTAAATGGGACGTGCTAAGCAAAAGTCAGCTTGTACTGCTCTGTTAGGGGAGTAGTACACACCTTTATGTTAACCCCTCAGTTTTTCAGTTTCACGCATTGAATAACCTTCATTTCTTAGAACACACCTCATTGTTTTCCCATACAGGCTTACACACAGCTAGCCAAATGGATTGCTTGTGTAATGATGACATATTTCATCTGAGATTAAATCTTTGGGAAATGGTTTTCCTAATGATCAGTCGGCCTTTTGCAACAGTTTTGATAGACAGTTATCAGCCTAGGCAATAGCTTTTATCACTTGTTATCAGTCCTGCACATATCAACGACAGGTGGTGTCATCCACCTACAGGGTGCAGACTGTTTTGCCCTTCTAAATTTAAGTAATAATGAGGAACTATGAAGCAGATTAAATTAAAGACTCAATTTTAGAATCAATTTAATGTTTGATTAACAAAAGTAGGATTTTCTTTCAGAAACCAGGACTTTCACTGTACACATCATGCTTTTCTCCACAAAGATAACCACAAGCTGCTAATTCTTCTGAATACCTAAAAGTTTCCAAAAGCTATGTTTAGCTTTTTTATGCAAGAGCATCATGTAATCTCATCACTCATTAAAGGAGAAACCATGTCAGTCCATTCACTTTTCAAATTAAGATTGGGCAAACAGTCTTATCACACAAAGTAACAAAGAGAACAGAACTTGCACTTTTATATTTTATACTTAACAGTGTTGTCAGCAAAACACACTTTATGTCTGTGAGTTGGTAAAATAACAATGGCAACATGATTTTAAATTAATTATGTCATCATTATTAATCAAATATTCCAGCAGGTCTCCTAATACTGTCACCAATGTGGATAGGCAAAAATAACTACATGTACATGCTTCGTAATTCATTACATCAGAATTATTAATGAATCACTCCTGCACGTCCACGCCTGGTCAGCAGGTTATTCCTTTTCGGCTGCAACACTGCGGGAAAGACTTTCTCTTTCTCGCCGCCAGGGGGCAGCGAAGCCTCTCGAGTTGCACTCACTATATCAGAAAGAAAAAAATCTGGCAGGTTTGTAAGCTGAACGCAGGGCTGCCCTACTGAGCTGTGGGCCTATTCAGAAAAAAATGACTGTGAGGAGGAGAGCTCGCTGTGACTCTGTGGCACGTAAACGGACGTGTAAAGTCTGAACATGACTTCCAGGGGCGATCATCATCATCATCATCATCATCATCATCATCATCAGGCAAACTACAGATATCAATATTCGCACTGAGTCAAACTAGATATTATGCTGTTACTTATGAGTTGATGCTTATTTCTGAAACTTTTTCATTGGATGAAAGGAAGTAAATGAGGTTTGAGAAGTTCCGGTTATTCTTTGAGGACTAATTAACTAAAACAAGATAATAATAATAATAATAATAATAATAATAATAAACATCTGATGGTAATTAATTGTAAGAATTTAAGTCCGTGCATGTGTGGACAACAACAGCAATAATAATAATAATGATAATCATCATCATCATGCCAGAGTCAGAGCAACAAAAGAGGGGGGTGTTTCCTTGTGCAGTTGTCATCCAGGTAGTGTATGAGTCACGCAAGATGCTCATCTCCTAAGGTTCACCACCTCCACCAGCAGCAGCAGAAAGCATCACCCTGCCACTCTGGTGCCCACACAGGGAGAAGGTGGAGGGAGGTACCGCGGGCTGGATCCCGTCGATTAGACTCCCAGCCCCCCACCCCCACCCCACACGCCCCTTACCCCCGCCTCCCTACCCCTCCCACCCACCCACACACACACAGACACACACACACACATCATCCTCCTCCTGCTTCGGCTGCCGCCGCTTGTGTTGGACTGGATCGCACTGATTGATCGTCGGGTGCCTTTCCCGGAGGAAACCCTCCCACGAAGGAGCGAAGAGGACCAGGAGGAAGTGTGGTGGAGGGAGGTGGGGGGCGGGAGAGAACTCGCGATCCGCTGCTGTGGTAGTGCTGGTGCTGTTGTTGTTGTTGGTAGTGTTGGAGGTGGTGGTGGTTGTTCGGTGCACATGACGCGCAGGAGAAAAAAGTGCGTGGGCGGATGAGGAAGTTGAGAGCTGGGATTGATGGTTCCACACCTTTTCACTGCGCTGGCACTTGATCGCGGCAGCAACGCAGCAGCAGCAGCGGCAACAGCAGCAGCAGTCCACCGGTTCCTGCGATCAGAGGTGA
>VUQG01009619.1:1559-26277 GCA_015106755.1 Etia nguti | reverse complement strand
TGTGTGTGTGTGTGTGTGTTAGCCAGAGGTCCTGTGGTTGCTGCAACTTCAAAGCTGAAACCAGAGTCTCTCCACAGTCTGCAACTTCCCTATAAATCACACTAACCATTTTGCAGGGGAAACACATGCATACGTGTACACAGCCACAACAGAGGAAGAGATACAAGGAATCATGAAAGTTAAATTTAAACTTTAAGGAATGTCCCAAAAGAAGTATAAGTAAAATATACTTTACTTACTGTAACTATACTACAGAGTGTCAAATTGGCTGGAATTTAATAAAGAGAAGCTGTTGGCAGAGGTAGAGTTGAAAGAGTTGAGTAACAGCAGAAGTAAATGTCAGTCTTTCATTGAATTTGCCATAGAATAAACAGGGAGTTGCCAGCCAAGCCCTGAGTAAGTTTATTTTTGTAACTTCCGTCTCTATCCTCTCTATTCATCCAATCCATCTTTTCCCTCATGTACATTATCACTATATGCAGGTGGAGAAACAGAAGCTAGATCATGAAGTTGTTTTGTTGTTTTAATAGAAGGGACACTGATACCTCCCAGGTTATAATGTCAAGGGCTTTAAATGAGTTAATAACTACACAACTGTAAACGAGCCAGTCATAAAGGATTCCGCTAACAGCTGACGCCAATCATCCAGTTGAAGAACAACTCTGGGGTTCTCCCTGGACTAAGCGATGCTTTATATGTTCATTTCTTAGCTGCGGGTTTGGCAGACTAAAGCTGTTTGATTTGGACTAGAATTTAGTGTGTTTAATAATAATTTATGTGTGTGTACTTGAATGATTATTGCACCATCTAGAGAGCCCACATTACAGGATGTTGATTGTTCTTATTTGGCTTAATATTTTTTGTCCATTATATAAAGTACTGACCTGGGATTTTCTTTGGACAAACTTGTGTAGACCATTGCTGATCTCAAGCTGTTGCTGAGGCGTCAACATGGCATTTTTAGGGTTGATTGTCTCTAATGTGGAGTTTTAGGGGCTGATTTTCATCACACAATGCCTGAGAACCGCAACAGTCAGCATTGTGCCACAATGGGTGGTAGATCCACATCCTCCCTTTGGCCATTAAAACAAATAGCGCTTTCTCCAAGAATGTCTGAGTGTGTGAGTTACCCTACAGGGGAGAGTGTGCATGTCTGTTACCTGCTTCTCATATGAGGATGTCAGTGTACAGAGTGCGTGTGTGAGAGAGAGAGCGTGTGAGACTATGTCAGTATTTTAATAAATAAAATAAAAACATCACTGAAGCTGCCGTATGTGCAATTTTTCATTAACAAGGCATCAGAGAACTAGGTGTAATTTGAAAGGGGTAAAGCCTGATTCTATAATCAACTTTAGCTCTTTTACTAGAATTCAATCACATTTCAAATAATTGCTTTGGTTTTACAGCCTGAACATAGGTCCCTTGTTTCTAGCTGGCTAAACAAACAAGCTGTATGTCAACAGGGATCAGATGTTATGCTGACAAATTTAGCGGCTACCTGGTGAACATGACCAAGAGTTTGGTCTTTAAAAAGTAGAGATACGTGTAGTAACATGTAAACTTAAAACTAGCACAACTGTGCCTTAACTTTTGATCAAAACCAAAGTTCTATATGTTGTTATTGTTCATTTTAATTATAGAAAATACATAAAGTACTAAGAAAAAACAGGCAGTATAATGTAGGTAGCGAGGCTACCCATATTATACTGCATGCTGTTTATAAAGCTTTTTGTAATAGATCAAATACTGCAAAGTATTGTATTGTGTGTTATGAATTGTTTAGATAATCAGACATGAAACAAAGGCACAAATGTATTACAAGCATAGACAACACAGTGAGTAAATCACTATATTTGATGTTGTATATGACAGGCATCTTTAAACTTCATTTACAATGTGCAGATATAATCAGTCACAGGGAATAAGAGAAGAAAAAGATAGAGGAAACAGAGAATGACAGCATGAGATAAAAAGGAAGAGAGGGGGAGGAAAAGTAGAGTCCGGAGAGGAAAAGACAAAGGGGGAGAGAAAGCTAAACAGAGACTGAGAGGGATAGAGTGTACAGTGTGTGAGGGTTACCGCAACCATGTCTCTGAGTGGTATGCTTACATGGTACCACACCACTAGACTTTTAACCACAGACATGGCACTTCTCAGTGTATTCCATGTTACTCAAACACTGACCGCATGCATACCTGTGGGTAGACTGTCAATATGTTCCAGTATGAAGGCTGTGATTTTAAGATGAAAACTTAGATTTAATCAAATCACTGACTAATTTAGTTTCACAGGCAGGTGGAATCTGAACAAAAATCCCATGTACATCTGTGCCAGTAATCATCGGATTACACTGTCATGAATCTCCTTACTGTTTTCAATTCAAATTCTATCATTTACACTAACTGAGTGTGTATATATATATATATGTATACCTTGGCAAAGAAAATTCAAAATCAACATTAACTAGCATCTCTACAAGATTTTAGAGCAAAAGAAGGCAAGAAGACAAGTCTCAGAAAGATGTGATGTGATATAATGTACAACACAGTTTCTATTAAAAAAAATATCTAGGGAACCTTTAAAAGTTATGTAAAAAAAAATTCCACCCTTGAAAAGTTACTTCATAAACTGTTTAATAGTACTACTCTGGTGACTGTAGTTTTGCCATGTGGTTAATTTTAACAGTGACATTTTAAACCAAACCATAAACTTTTCCTTTATATAACAAAGTTGTCTGTGTGCCCGTACTTAACCAAACAGGTGAAAATGAAAGTAAGGCCGTGAACAACACCTACACAAGTATTTTGGTAAACATTTGTTTTTTCCTATGCGTTTTGAGCTGGTCACTGAAAAAAACTTCCAGGGTGAAGATTTTCTGAATGTTTCTGTCTTACATGTGGACAAGGAAACCTTATTTCCTTTCTTGAAGTCACACTCTTTACTATGATTTTGTTTTTATGTTTCTCATTGGCCAAAATTTCAGTATGCTTAAGATTATACTGTCACACACGTGACAGTGCTTGACTTCATCCTTTGTGTTTTTATGTAGATGAAGATGTTTTTCAAAATGAAAGTGAAAAAAAACAACTTTTGTTCGTGTGGACATAACCTAGGAATAATATAAAAAGCTGAATATAATAATGGTGGCACGTAAGACAGCAAAACCCAGTCCTATGTAAAAGGTCTGCATTTGTTTTATGTCTCCACGTCATCATCATGCATGATGCCTTTTTCAAAAGGGCATGTTACACTATGCGAGCAATAAAAAACTATACTAAGAAGAAATGACAAGCAAAAGAGTGGGACTTACATTATTAACACAATAAAAATGTTTGTACAAATAATTTAAACATTTTGTAAACTATGGTCAATTAAAAATGACCAAATTTCGGCATTAATAAACACTGTTTTAAGTACAGACCTGAAACATTCATGATTATCACTTGTAAGTCGGACAAGTAGGCTAATGGCTTAATGCTTCTACAGTGAGTCTTGGCATTAAGGCTAGCTCTGCATTTTAACTTTACATACTATGCTAAGAAAAAGCACATAACCTTTTCTAATTTCTTCCATATTTTTGTGTACCCACGTACATTCTGTCAGATTTTTAAAATCTAGTAAAAGCAAAACACATAAAAAACACAAAAAGGCAGGTTTTAAATGATAACAGTATATATAGAAGCAAAACTGTTAACCATTGCTAACTGGGTCTGTATGATAGGTTTCTTTGCAGTATTAACAAATGGCTGCAGCTAGGCTCAACATACTGGAGCCTGACTGTAAACAGCCCTCATATATCGGTGCCTAAAAGGTCTCACTAGTGCCCCCCTTTTATTGCACTGCCAGCTTCTCATTGGTTAAATCAGTAGCTGGTTTCAGCAAGGATACAGTCTCCTCTGACTTTTCAGTAGTATCATTTTTGCCCACAATGCTGCGCCATACACTTTGGAAGAACCAAAAGAAATTCCAGTTGACATGTGGTGGAATGTTTTACAGTCTATTTCTAATACTCTGGATCCACAGTGGGAGACATTTTCCTCAAAAAGAGAAAACTGAAATACCATGTCCAAGATTCCTTGCATCAACCCACCTTAATTACTTGGAAGACGTTTTGGGAAAAATGTTTTGTGGATGGATTCAAGAAAAAAAAAAAAACATCAGACGTAGAACAAAAACACTACAGGATACCAACATACAAAAATTCCAACCCAGTGATGTCAGACATTGATCTCCAGGTATCTGAAACAATTGGTTAAAGCTGCTGCAGCTTAACATGGCAGCTATTAGGTTCAAGGGGGTGATTGCATTTACATTTCAACACTGGTAATTTGGGTATGGGGCAATCTTTTTGCTTGAATATATGCAATCATCATTTAAAAACCTGTGCTTGATGTTTATTTTGGTTTCCTTTGACTCGTGTTAAAATTAGACTGAAGACCTCACCAAAGTTTAGCATAATAAAGCTACAAAAGAAAAAGAATCAGTATTGGATATGCTTATTTTTCCATGTCACTGTATTGTAACAAACTTTGCATCTGAAACCACAGCAAAGTTTAATGGGTACCATTGGGTACCATTTGTTTTGTAATGAAAGTTTTTGTAATGAAAGTTGATGATGTTGTAAGAAAGGTAACAAAGCAGAAAAATGGGAAATATGGGAACTCAATGCACGGCAAAGGGTGCAGAGTAGCAGGGAACAAAGAGATGATAACATAAAAGGGGATTAGAAATACAAATATGGTCTAAGTGAAGTGCAGAAAGAACCAAGAAGCAGGGCAAGAAAAGGTTATGAGAGAAATGAAGTGGTGAGAATTTTTTTCCCAGAAAAGTGTGAAAACTAGGAGAAAAAAGTATGTGCAGCTGCAGGAAAGGGTGGAGGAGAAACTACTGAGGGCAGATAGAAAGAGAGACAGGAAGGAAAAGGAGGGTTTAGGTGAAAATTAAGGTGCCAGGGAAAAAATAGAGGGAAAAATAAAGGAAGGAATGGGAGGGATAGATCCATAAAGAAGTACAGTATGGAGGATGGAGAGGAGGAAAAAAGAAGGGTAGAAGAAATGGGGGATGGACACAGAAGACGGTAGAGGTGGGGGTTCTTCAGCTGGTTTCTGGTTAAGGCAGTTGAAGGTAATTGGTTCCTGATGTGAACCTGTGCTTAGTTCTCCAAATAAAAGGTCCCTCTGTCAGCTGTAATGACTTTTCCATGCTGCACTGCTATGATCAGCGTGGCGTTAGCATCCTAGCATAGCTCAAGACCTGCTTTGAATTAGAAAGTATACAATAGTACAACCCCTCTACTGTTGTGTTTTGCGATTAGCATCACAAGCCATGGCTGGCTTTTAAAGAGAGTTGCTGCAACAATTACATGTATTATACTTATCCTGTTTGGCATTCTACTTAAGGCTAAACATAACTAAGAGATACCTAAGATTGTTTGTTTGCACTGTAGTATGTTTGTTCTTTTTATGCCCACCCCCCTCAACCAAGCCTTGCTTAGTCAACGTCTCCACAGATCAGCCCTCTCTTCTGTTGGCAAGAAAACTAATAAATTTCCCAATATGTCAAATGTTCAAGGGTGGAAAGTTGCAGATAGTGGAGTGGGAAAAGTAAAAGGGAAGCATTTTCAAAATCATCTGCATTCCAAGGGACATGTTTTTATCTAACACACACTAGTGCACATACACACAGACTAGTGCAGTGGCCCGGGTGCCACGGTCAGAGTTTGAATCACTACAAGCACTAGACCTCACTGACTTCACTGACTCAATAACAAACAGCTGTCACATAACAGGCAAGTGTGTGTGTGCATGTGTGTGTGATATAAACACAAGGGGTTATGCATGAAACTGGAAGAGAACTTGAGAGCTGTTTTATCTGCTGATAACACATAAGACCATTGTGGGCATGTTGCAGTGACAGCAATACTAGATAGTATGAGTTGTGGAAACTATGAGATATAAAATGTTAATCTCTTTGATCTATCACTATATTGCTGAAATCACTGACCTTATCCCAAGTTTGTTAACGCCCATGTTTTTGTGTTCAAACTGCTTCTTGAAATCAAATTTCACTGAGTTTAAATGTTCTTTTTTGTTTTTTTATAGTGACTGCCTGTCATTGGCAAAAACACAATGTGCTTTAGGACCCAGTAACTGCAAGACAAACTGTAAACAAGAGTCCATTACAAAAGAAATACTTCATCACTAACACAGTCATCAGTGGAAAGAAGCCATTACAATGTCTCACCACCTGAAATGAAGGAAGTCACCGTGGCTAATCTGTTATCTCCATGTAATAGCTCTTTTCTACTCTGATAATATCAAAGAGATGAGCCATAGACGTGAGGACGCACGCCAACACTGTTTCACAGACAGTCTCACTGTCATCATGTGCATCATATGTAATTACCACAACAATAAAATATCTGAGTCACTGGAAAAAACACTATAACAGGAAAGGACGGAGAAGAAAACAGTGCCATTTGACGGAATATATTCATAAGTAGTTGCAAATCTGACAAATGGAAATTTATTTTATTTGTTTTACATACTTTCTTTTTTTTTGTTAAAAAAAGGGTTTTCATCACTCAAGTGCCAAGGCCTCCACCCCATAGACAGAAAGTTCTCTGTGTCAACAGCTGTAAATCAAAAGTTTTGTTTCTTGATGTCAGAATAATGAGGAACAATTAAGTATTGCAGAAACTGCCTTGCTCAATAACCTTCCTTTGAATTTGAAGTCACACACCACATCAGAGATGCTGATGACAGTAGCCCTATACTCGTGCACTTATTGTATGCCATTTTTCATACATCCACTTTTCAGTATTTGCGTCTGTTGTATATCAGCAATAGCTCATAAATCCTCTTTTTTAATTCACTTTTCCTCTACTTTTTGTTTACATTGTGACATCACTCATGTCCCTGCCACGGGCTGTTTAAGTACCTCCAGCCCTCTACTTTTTTCCTTCCATTTCTCCTGTTTTACCCTACCTCACCCCTGTGCCCTCTGAGTCTGGCTCCAAAACTGAAACTCAACTCCCCGTTGAAACCCTGGGCCTCCTTGTCTTTCCTTTGGCTGGCACATGTGAAAGCTTCTTAATTCTTTCTGAGTGAACTCTCTCACTGTCAGCCTCCCTGTCTCATTTGCATTAGGAGTTGGAATTTATATGGTTATTAATGCAGTTTGCG
This sequence comes from Etia nguti, assembly GCA_015106755.1. Classification (NCBI taxonomy): domain Eukaryota; kingdom Metazoa; phylum Chordata; class Actinopteri; order Cichliformes; family Cichlidae; genus Etia; species Etia nguti. Next base: position 19,093 of record VUQG01009619.1, on the reverse strand, counting down.
CGTAATGAGAGTGCCTTTGTCTTAAATACGCAAATTCAAAATGTCAAGACTCCCTTATCAACAGCTGAAACAACAGCTAAATGTCACGTGGAGAGGGCTCGGCTGTGTGACCTATAAAGGCATGTGAGTCAATATACCACTAAGAGTTATCACGGTTTTTGGATTAGGCAAATACAGCACTGCTGCTCCAGTGATGTAAAATACTAACGCACAGTTAATTTATGTATTTGTAGTGCTGTGAAAAAAGTATTTGCTCCTTTCTTGATTTCTTATTTTGTTGCATTTTTGTCACACTTAAATGTGACAAATATGCACGTGTGTTTAACGTTAGACAAAGATAACCTGATTAAATACAAAATGCAATCTTTAAACAATGATTTTTTACTTGCTGAGGGGAAAAAACTGTGATAAAGTGAAGTATACTAGGATCTCAAAAAGCAACAAATCGTGGCATAACCTAAAGCAACAGCTGACAAACAAAGTCATTAAAATCTATCAGTCTGGAAAGGGTTACAAAGCCATTTGTAAGGCTTTGAGATTACAGTAAACCACAATGGGAGCCATTATCCACAAATGGAAAAGAAAGTTGAAAAGTGGTCGACCTTCCCAGGAGTGGACGGCCTACCAACATTACTCCAAGAGTGCATGGACGAGTCATCCAGGAGGTCACAAAAGTACACAGATCAGCATCTAATGAACTGCAGGTGTGATTTGCCTCAGTCAAGGTTGGTGTTCATGATTCAACAATAAGAAAGAAACTGGGCAGAAAGGCATCAATGGGAGAGTTTCAAGTTAAAAACGACTGCTGACCACAAAGAACGCAAAGGCTCATCTCACATTTGCCAACAAGCATCTTGTTGATCCCCAAGAATTTTGGGAAAATATTCTGTGGATTGATGAGACAAAGCATGAACATTTTGGACAGTGTGAGCTCCGTTAGGTCTGGTGTAAAACTAGCAAAGCCTTTAATACAAAGAACATCATTCCAATAGTTAAACATTATTATAGTAACGTGATGATTTGGGGCTCCTTTGCTGCTTCAGAACAACTTGGTGTAGTTGATGGAACCATGAATCCTGCTCTTCACAAAGGGCCAGGTAGGATTGGATGCACTTTTTCTGTTAATTAATTAAATTATCATTCAAAATTTTATTTTTTTATTCTTTATCTAATATTAAAATTTGTTTGATGATCATTGGTACAGCAATGTTTTGAACTTAATGCTTCAGTGTTAGCAGACAAAGGTGTAGTGTTTGTCATATTCAACATATTAATCCAGCATGGTAGCATGCTAATATTTTCATATTAGCACTATAAAATGCAGCTGTCGATATCAAAATTTGGGTAAATATTCTTAATTTGATCTTCAAATGTGTTTAGCACAGGGAACCATTTGTGCAACATTTGCTTCCAGTTGGTGCAGTAGATGTTTATATTGTGAGTGAAAATGTTTCCTATTCCATCTGATTGCAAAAATCTTTAAGATGAATCCTTTGAGCATCTAGAGTGTCTGTGCTTCATTCTTGCAATAGATTTGGTCTGGATGAAAGTGTTCAGCTGACCTACACACCCACACTACTTTTAATATAGATGTGGTGGTGGCATTGCTAAAATAAATTGAGGTCTCAGAACCAAAAGTGTATAAATGACATGTTGGACCAAAACCAAAAATGACAGTTGTTAGATCTGACTATTTGACTAGCTATTCTAATGCTTTTACATTTTACAGCTGTCTTGAAACAGCTGACCATGGTATCTTCCTTTCTTGCCCGGGGCACTGTGCGGGGATTAAGGGTACAGCTTTAGGTCACATTTGTCAAATAGATGTTTGAAGGTCAGTTTCAGTGGCTTTAGTTCCCTCTAAGTTTTGCTCCCATGTGGAATTCCCCAATGTTCATTTCTGGGCTCAGTTGTTTTCCACATTACTTACTCCTCCTAAGATCCATTTTAAAAAAAATATGCCATGTCTTGCCACTTTTATGCGGATGATTCCCAAATTTACCTGCCACTTAAAAGGAATGATAGTCGCTCCTTATTTCAGTGACAACAAAGCCTGAATAGCCTTAGATTTTTAAAACTTAGATGACATTAAACTGCTGCCCCAAAAAGTACACCTGAGCACCCTTGAACCTTTCAGTATGTTCACGCCATTGTAATCAACCCTGACATGAAAATGAAAATTAAAGTTATTTTAAAAAAGGATAAACAAAGTTTTTAAAAATATGGCTTTTACTATTAATACTTCTTTTTAAGGTCAAGTAGAGTAATTGTCTAAATATTTCAAGAGGGTTATACATATCACGACTATGTCATTTATGTTAGTGTAAATCAGGCCTCTGTCTCATACATACAATCGATCCAAAATGCTGCTACATGCCTCCTTATTGAAACCCTGTTTTGGCCTCCCTTCCCTGGCTTCTTGTTTGTTTCAGGATTGAATTTTAGTATTTTATTGTATGTTTTTAATCTCTTAATGGGTCTTGCTGAGCTCTTAACACCTTATGTCTCTTCAAGGTCTCTTGGTCCACTGACCTGTTACTTCTTCTTACCCTGAAGACAAAAGAAGAGAACCATAGCCATTAAACTGTGAAATGAGTCGCCCTTACATGTTAGACTTGCCCTCAGCCACCAAATTAAAAATTGCATCTTAAGACCCATTTTACTCTTTTGTTTTTAACCCAAAGTGAGAGTTGTATGTATAATCTTTTATATTGTCTTATTTGTGGTCTTTTGTGTGTGCATGTAAGCTTGATTTTATTATGTTCTTAGTACAACATTTGGAATCTAATGAACTGAATATTGATGATACAGTATAACAACATTAAAAAAACTATGTATATCATAGAAAACATTAAAGTTTCAGATGCATTTGGAAATACAAGTCTGCTGTGACTGGCTATCTTGTAAAACGGTTGAAATTCACAAAAACATGAAGGGTACTGCCATCTGGCACTATTTGTGCCTCCTCTGCGTTCTCTGTCTTGTGGTTAAGCCCTAACTGAGTGACTACATAATGAAGCATACACTACAATTACATTTTTAGTCCTACCTGCTGGATAGCTAAAGTGCAAAGTCTAACTGTACATATTGAAATATACTGAGTTTAGCTTAAATTTGCTCCACCTCAGAGATGTTGAACTTTCGATGTTTCCTTTAATCCCATTATCATAATGCAGTTCTTTTGAAACATCCTTAATAACTCTTTAACAGCAGTTCAAAACAGTTTTTTCTGGACTGACCTACCTGGAAACATATGCCAGCTATTTTGACTCATGTTTTATCTCCATTTTTTCCCCACTTCACAGTGTTCAAAAGTGCGTAACTCTATAGTGAGTAAAAATTCATGTTTTGGCAGTAGGAAGACATCATGAAGAGTAAGTGATGTGCCCATTTCTCCCAATATGTGACTTACACCACACTGTCAATGCTTCTAGTGACTTCAGACATACGGTACTTTGTAACCTCTGCTCTTCTCTTGAGTTCCTACAATTATGTTGGTTCTATTTACAAAAAAACATTTCAGTAAAGGCTACCAGATGGGCCTGTGGGTGTCACACATAAAAACGAGTCTTATGGGCAGGCTTATGAGTTTTCTGATACATACTGTATGTGTTAGGTAAAACTTTTTTTTTGTTTGTTTTAATATTTGAGTGTTTCTAGTTTGTATTAATGCACATATACTAAAATAAATGACCCAAACTTACACAACTGTGAGAAATACTTTTAGGACACAGTCCAGTCCAGACATTGCCAAAACAGCGGGCACAGATCTTGCTGACAAGAATTTAATCCATACGGATATTTTATAGGCTGGGTGACAAGATATGAACTATTGGCTCTTTATCCTCACATAACTTCTTTTTGACTTGCCTGAAAATACTTGATGGTTGTAGCTGGAGAATAAAGAATCCAAGCTTTGAGCATGGCTTAAAGGGAATACTGAGTCCCATATAAGAAGCATATATAGGCTACAAACAGGCATTCATCTGCTTGCAGTCATGTAGACCTGAGACTTCACTGTGTACAGTAGGTGGGATTCTCCTTTGGCCAACTTGCAGATGTTTGCTTTCCATTGTGGGACACCATAGTTTAAATTTGGTCTGTTAAACTTGTATGAAATAGAGGGTCTTCTGTTACAACAAGAGCACAAATGTAGCATAGTGGTTATGCAACAGTTTTGACAAATCACTCAAAGCAAACGGATTTCCCCCATCACTAGGTTCATTGTGGTTCATTCCTCTTTCACCTCTGAGTGTGCCAGGAACTGCTGCTTAAAAAACATCATATTACTGCCTTTCATATCTTGGAGACATAATTATGAATATTTTCTTTTTTGGATTTTTTTCTTTTATTTCTTCACTTATAGGTATGGTATATAGCATTTAATGGGCCAGATTACACAGACGGAATATGAGAATAAACAACTATTGTGGCAGAGAACCTCGATAAATAATGTTGAACTCATCCTGAATGTTGAAAAATGTGATACATTTTCATATTCCCTTAATGGTGGGATCAGCTTTTCAGGAAGGTCAAAAGGACAGGTGACGAATTCACTCCAGAGAGCTTTGATACCCACTGTGCCAAGAATCATTCCTCTGAGATTTTGGCCAATGTTGGCTTGATAGCATCACACAACTGCTGCAGATTTGCTGTGCATCCATTACATAAATCTCCCATTCCACCACATCTCAAAGGTGCTCTGTTTCTTTGAGATGTGGTGACTGTAGAGAGACTAACCAGAGACCCCAGTTTGAGATGATTTGATTTGATATCCGGTTGTCTGTACCATGTCTAAATGCCTAAATGCACTTGGTTGCTGCCATATGATTGTCTGATTAGATATTTCTGCTATCGAGTAGTTAAACAGGTATACCGACTGAAGTGGCTGGTGAGTGTATTTGACTACACTTTGAACACTGGAACAAATTCTGAAATTCTTAGCTGCTGTATTTTGTTAACCTTGAAGTAGTAGTTTTTGTGTTTAACAAAACCTTTACAAATTGTAAAGCAGGAACAGCCATCTTAGCAAACACTCCCACTGACTGGAGGACAATCATACAAGTTTCTTTTTCTTTTTCAACACGTATTGTTCCATAGATGGCGTCTATAACAGTGTAGTGGTGCACACATTTACTTGTCAAGCAAAAGGTCACTGGTTTGACTCCAGCTGGAAATATAAATCTAAGGTTGCCCTGAGAGGTCAAACACACTGCAACTGAAGAATCAGCAAATAGAAAAACATTCCAAAAGCACATAAAACACAACAGAAGTGGATTACAACACAACAGCAATAATAAATAAATTAAAAAACACACAATGGAATTGAAGAGAACACATAATAGAAATTTAACAGAAACATCTCACAAAACATGATGGAAGTGTTCCTGGGGACACAATAACATGTTTCCCCACATAAAGTTATGGAAGTTACAGTAAATCAAAAAATGCTAAGAACTGCACTGAAATGTAAAAGAAGCAGAGGATTTATCCGTGTTGTGAGGGAGAAAAAGATGCAGGGTAAAAAACACTTCTGTTTTGTTTTCTGATTTTTTTAAGCTTTTGCATCATCCCATACTTTTGTCTGGAGTTGCTGCATCCTCTGGTGATGTTATGGTACCTACCAGCAACCATGTGAAACTCACGAATGCGCCTTTTTAACAGTGTGAAACTCGTGAATCACCCCTTTCTAACCCCTTTTCGATCATTACCAGTGAACAGCTACAGAATTAAAGAACTATGAAATTGCAAGATTCTTTTTGATACACTTTATATTTCTATTGTGCTTTACTTAGCATTTTTCTATTTGCTGGTTTTTTCTTAAGTTGCAGTACATTTGACCTCTTAGGGCTACTGTACAAATCCTCTTTGGGCATGTGTGCAGAGCTACCCAATGTGGCAACACCTTGTGGGACAGGAGCAGCTAAAAGGAGCTATTGTCTCACAGATGCTGTCTTTAGGTACTGCAAGATATATGCTTGATACTGAAATACTCCATCACATTGTATTAGAAGAGTAACCAAAGGAAAGTTTAATTTGTAATTGTTATTTCTGATTTTTCAACAAATTCTCCAGTTATGCTTCATCTGGCCTGTAGTCTGCTTCCAGTTTTGCTCTGTGTAATTTCTGAGTGTTGCTACCAGCACAATTTGTGAGAAAATAAAAGCTGCATTATTTTGCTTTGCTTGAAATTTTGTGCTACATATTATTAAAAGTAATTGACATATTTAACTAAATGAAACAAATGACTTATAATTCAACGTGTATAACTTTAACGCTTGATTTCATTCCTCAGCCTCGATGGTTGGTTTACTGCAAACACCTCGCTAAGTGTTCACAGATGGCGTGAAGCTGGCAGACATAACTGTCCCTGCCAAACACTTTTTCAAAGTCATGGAACTTCAGATGAGAAGGTTTAACTTCACTTGGACACACGCACAGGCAGACAGAAGGAAATATTTCTATGTGGAGGGTTAATTGGCAAGGAATACAATATGTCTTTGAGTCCCTCCGTCTCAAGCCTTTTTCTCTCTCTGCATCACTCCACTCCTCCCTTCCTGTCTCTTTCTTAACAAGTTACCAGGAAAAAAAAAAATGTGTTTCCAATTAGGTGCGCAGGGATAAAGAACAATTCTTGACAGGGAATACTACAAGAAATGTCTTTGGTAGGAGGACATTTAAATCTTTCTATAGGCTAGCATTTTTACATGACAGCTTAAGTGAGAAAATAACAGCACTTATTGCCAATAAGTTTTCACATGCACTAAATTCAAGGGCAGGCTCAGGTTTTATTGAGTTAGGATGCCACACCTTTTAGAAAAAACATAACACATTTATGCAGATTTGACATATCAAATTAGACACCTTCCTTTCCCTGTGGTTTTGGTTCTTCCCAAAATTCCAAAACTGCAGGATCACATTCAGTTTATAGCAACATGGGCGTGTTCACTGTGTTTTTTAAAATGGTGTGAAACTGTGTGCATCAGGCTTTGGTGGGTGTGTCAGAAGTGTGACTCTCAGTCATCAGAAGCAGTACTTAAACCCCTCCTGTTAAAAGGCAGAGATAACAATGGATGAGCTGCCATAGGTGTTATCTTGTAACCTATTAGCTACATGCTAATGTAGCCCTGGGAGGCAAGCATTCTGGCCTTATGCCTGATTTAGACTTCTTCAAGGAAGTCACATAACCTACATAGGTGGTCTGCATCATTACCATCGTTTATGGTTGTATGTGGTGCATTATGTGCTAATTAGCTTGTAGCTGTGTCGTGTTTTACATGCAATGCCAGCCACAATAGAAAATACCAGGACTTTGTGGAGGACTGTGGCAAGTTTTTCTTTCAAAGACAGACATATTTCTCTCACATGTTATTCTACTTCTTTGTTGTACATTTCCTCACATCTGTTCTGATAGTTTTGGCATTATACCTCTGTAAATTTGCTGACCTTTGTGAGTCCTTATATTGCCACTATGATTGCATTGCTAGAATGTGCAGTTACTTTTCCAGAAGGGTGCACGGGGTGCCAGGTCATGACTATGTTGTAGGGTTTGAGAGGGGTTTGCAGTTGCAATGTACCTGAGGCCTAGATTTCACCCTGAAGTATAAATCTTCAGTTACACTTTAGCTGATAGACATACTCTTCCTGTTCCATCTGCCAGTTAAAAAAAAAAAAAAGAAATCTTCAAGCAATAGCAAATGTTTACAAGATTAGTTTTTGGCATGTGCAATCCCTCTTTTCTCATAGACATGTTTACTTCATGAGTATAACTCATGAAGCCCTATTTCAAATCGAATGCAGTTATTCATAGGCAATTTGGACAAATAGACATACTTTTTTCTTTGCAAGATAGTAAGCCACCAGATAATGAATACTCAATGTACTTGTTTAGCTTTCTGGCTCGCTAAAGAGGAACAACTTGTGATAGCATCCTGGTGAAAGAGAGCTATGATATATATATATATATATATATATATATATATATATATATATATACTTTTTTTTGTGTGTGTGTGTGTGTGTGTGTGTGTGTGTGTGTGTGTTTAACTAGGTGTTAGTTAGCTAAATATAAAATTCAGTTTGATCTGTCAAGATCAAGACACAAAGAAAAAGCTCTGGTTATGATGTCTTTGGGTTTATATTGTTTGCGCTTGGATTAAAGAGGGACCTTTCAAGAAACCCCTGCGTGTAAGCTGTGGGAATGGAGCAGACAGTGCTCTGTGACGCGCTCAGCTGTATTAAGGCTGCTTGTGTATTCTGTGCACTGTATTTCAGTGTGCAGCCATCACCGTGTTTGCAGGTTTTAGCTGTAGCTCTGTGTCATCTTGTTCTCTAAATGAAACTGCAATGTGCATGTAGTCTGTTTGTGTTTTCTTGTTTTGTGCCCGTCGTGTCCTGATAAAAGATATGGCATTTCTATCAGCGTGTGTGCTTGTGCGTGTGAGTGACGTCACATGCAGACAAAGGTCCCGTCCTGTGCAGTCTGTGTGGCAGTCTGTCGGTCAGAGAGACAGAGAGAGAGAGAGAGGGAGAGAGCCGCGCCAGCGCAGAGAGGCACGGAGACGAAGCAGAGAGCGCAAAGGCTTCGACATCTGGGGAGAAAATTAAAACAACTTGCATTTTTGAAAGAAAAAAACCCCAAAAACAAACAAAATCGGGAAATCGGAAAATTTGACCGATCTTTCGCTTTTTTGTTCCCTGCACGGACATAAAATGAAAGGGTTACCTGGCTGCATGTTGGATTTTAAATCTTATATTACACCGCTGCAGCTTTGACTTCAGAGTTGCGCAGGCAGAGTCTGTATGAGGAGGAATTTCAGACACCGGATCAAACTTGAGTTGGACATCCAGGAACCAGTCAGAGAGTAAGCTAAACCACCTACCCACTGCTCTCACTGCATGCAGAACACTGTAAGTATTTGATATGTTATCCTCACTGTTGAGAGATTCCCTCACAATTTAACATTTGGTACATAGAGGGGGGTAAATGTATAGGTTTATGTGGACCGCTGTGTCTTCGTATGCACATATGCCTTAGAGTGGGCATCTTTTCATAATCAAAAGTATACCTGCCACGTAGACGTGGCGATAGAGCAGTCAGTTCAGATAAAGGCTTTGATGGTATTAGCAGATGCCTGGAGCCCCTCAGCGCACCGTTATTTCAATGGGAGACGCGCAGTTGTGCGTCTATAGAGGATGTGAGAACAGGGACGCGGCTGGAATGAAGGACTTGTTGCGCCAGAACTGGGCTCTTTATCAAACTCTGGGATTGGAACAACACTTCTAGATGGGAGTGAGCGGGAAAAAAATAAATGGGCGTTGGGTGTAGAAGTTTATAAAGGCTGGCATCTGTTTAGATTTTCCACGCTGATCTCGTTATAGAGAATGTGTTCTTATGATCTTTAGATCTTTAGATTTCTTTATCGAATCTCTGCGTCGTCCTCCCCCAAATAAAATGTAGATTCATTCTAACCAGCATCAGTTAGTCAAGAGAAAACACTTGTGCTGTCAGTGTGAATACTACAGATGACCAAACCGCCACCAGCATGTTGAAGCGTTTCTTGTGGTGCTGGCGTCTTTCCAACGAAAACGCCTTGACTGCCGGCAGAAGTCAATTCACCCTACCCAAGCCCTAAAAATCAACTGTTTCCCAAACGTGTTACCAAAGTCTGCTAAAATTGTAACACTTCCAAAGTCATTCCTCAAACACAAGATAGTTAATTTTAACTGTATGAATTTAGGGTAGAGAGGCAGAGGTCCAACTTGTAGTCTAAAAGTCAAAAGGAGCAATAATTCCAACATCTTAAGCCCAACTGGGATGGGATGCTTGATTTTTTTTCATCGGCCAGGTTCTGATCAGATCCTGTGTTGTTTGTCGGTTAGTCATGATAAATCATGCATAACAAACTGGAGATAACTGTACATGAAACAGCTCTTGTGGGAATCTTGGTGACTGTTATTGGACACATCTTAAAAGCTCTGTTTCTGTTATTGGTACTGTGAAACACTCTTAAAAGAAAAATCTGAATCGCCCCTGAGACCTGTGGGATTTAATTTAGAACAGGTTTGCTCAAACTTTTAACTTGCCCAACAATTAAGCTGAATTAAGATGCTCTTGATGATATAGGGTGAGTTAAAGCCATTGATTTCGGTCCTTCCTTGAGTTTTCTTAGTCAAAACTCCCCGTGGCAAATTTCCATTTGAACATGAACCATTTCGCATCTCTACAAGAGATAAAAAAGCATATCTCAGTACTTTTATGTTTCCTGAAAGAGCTCTTTTGAGCCATCTGGTTTGTCATCAATCTCCGCAGACCTCAGGGATGAATTTCTGTTACCTTAGCCTGGGTCATGCATTCAAATAAACACAGTTGGCTGTGTTCTTGCTTGGAAAATGACAAAAGACTTCACAGCTGTGTTGCTGATGTGATGCTTTTTACTGGCTCGTTTTAGTTCCTGTTACTGGCAGTTTGCTCATTATATGCCTATTCCTTCCAAAGTATTATTATTGTTTTGAAGAATGTTAGACACCCCCCAAAAACCTTGAAACTTGACCAGAACAGTCTATTAGCAGTTTATTAAGTTCATGACCTTCCTTTTTTTTAATCAAAGTTTCCACACGCACCCAAGATATGTGATAAGACCACAGAGTTTCTGTGTCATCAAAGTCAATTTGAAATGATGGAGAAGGTCTTCTGTGTGGAAAAAAAAAAGGTGCTTGATACATGCTGTCACTCCCTTTTGATGTTTCCTAATTAACACTAATTTGGGACTCAAATGGTGTCTTTGTGTCTGAGTGGGTGTGTTTATTTGTGTATTCACAAGAGAGAGTGAGACCACTGCTTACCTACCACCCGCTGTCACAGGTCTCAGGGGGTCTTTGATGCTCCAGAGAGTGATAGGACCATTAGCACTCCTGAAGAGAGATTTCAAATGACTTTAAAGCAACTTTAGTCAAGGATCCTACATTCGCAACATTTCTTACAGTCTTAAGCAACCAGAATGTAAGATTTGTCTTTAACAGTTTGTTCAATATTGATTTTTTAAAATTTATTTATTTGATGGATAGTGTGGATAGTTTAGGTTTTAATTTTGACACCCATTTTAATCCGATCATAAAAAAACTAAGACACAGGAGATCAATCTAACAAGCCAACAAGCACAGTGGTTCGATTATTGTCATATATACAAAATCTCACATTTTTTGGACATTTACTTTCTGGGAAATTCTTCTTCCGTAGTGCAGTGAGCCACGTAGTTCTTATTTGTTGAACTAGGCCAGTTTGTTCACTTTCGATATGGCTTATTTTAGTCATTCTCAAGTACTTATTTAAAAAAAACAATTGCAAATAACCGCACTTTTTTTCATTTAGCATCATCTTATAGTAACAAACATAACATTTTCAAGTAAGCTGCAACACTTTGTGACACACAATCCAAATTCATATAGTGCAACATTTTACAACTTACACAGCTACTGTAGTGTTGTAAAATTAAGACATAACTCAGGGAGAGAGAAAGCGGAGATGATAGTGTATTACAATAAGAAGAAAAAAACAGATAACAAAGTGTAAAAGACTTGTATAAAAAACAGTTGATAATGATTTAAAGTTACAGTGTTTGAGTGCTTTTGTTGAATGAGACTTTATGTATATATATATAGATTTAGATGTATATAGACCACAACCAATTATTTATTTATTATTCAAGTGCACTTAAAATATGGGTAAAGCAAAGTAAAGAGGCTCAGAGAGGCACCTCAGGTTCTTAGTCCTTAAAGTTGTTGTTGATAGATTTGATGGGGTTACAGAAACATACTCATCTGAAAGTCATTCCAGAGAAGTTGATTCTTTTGACTTCTGACCTTTTTTTTTTTTATCAAACTAAACAGAACTCCCATTGCAAAGACTTACTGTCTCCCCTGAAGATGGCTGTTTTATGTTTCCCCTCATGAGCTTTGACATCCGTCAAAAGACTGGGTCCTTGAAACATCTGTGTTGTGATTACTGGAACCCTGATTTCTCCTCCCCCTATTCTAAGGAACTGCATTCCACCCATTCTTACTCCTTAGGTCCAGATTGTTTCCACATTCATGCAGGTAGCAGAGTCCCATTTAGTGAGCAGTTGCTGCAGAAAATAAATTTCTTCAAGGGCCATTTAAACAGGGAAGTAATTCAAACTAGCCTTTGACCTGTTCACAGCTATAAAAAATATACACAAGATAGAACAAATAGTTATAAATGGTTTTACAATCACTAATACTCTCTCTGAAGTTATCTTGACTTTTACTTACATACACATGCATTCTTAGTAACATGAATTACAGATATTATGCTCCTCAGAGTTCTGCACAGTCCTTGACCTTTGCACATCTTTAGTGTTCAGTGCCTTGTATCACATTTATGTTAGGTAAGATTAGATTAGAAAAGTCCAACAGTTGAGTCATTACTGTGTTGTAGCAGCCAAAAACATTTTTAAAAAAGAACTTAAATCAGCAGTAAGCTAAATTCAATTGCACATAATGAACTTAATCAAAATTTTAAAATAATGCAATAAGGACCTTACATCTAAAATAAATACAGGAGTTGTGATATATTTTATTATCAGCTACTGTCAATAACATAATAACATAGACAATATCTGAAAATATCTCTCAAACTTCAGCTTGTTCCTGGTTCTGGGATCAAGTAATTATAGCTGGTCCACAAGTATTGGGAGGTTTTGTCAATTTTTGAAGAGGCCTACTATGCAGAACTGGAGACATATGATTTTTAAAGTTGACTAAAGCTCATGGCAAATTGTAATCTTTTTTTTTCTGTACAGCCAAAAGGTGTTGCACAAGGCAACATTTTAGCTTCAGCGTGAGATAGCGTTTGGCATTCACAGTGGTTTTTGCTTTGTCCTTTATTGTTCATATCGCATCTTCTGAAAACATTTTCTTAGCTGTACCTTTGTCTTTCAATAGATAGACTTTGCTCATAACTATTTATTTGAAGGCAGTCGTGCGTTTTTCTCAATATATGAAGCCATTTGTTTTGTTTATGCACAGCGAGCTTTGTTGCCATCTTCTACCTCTACCATTCAGTTTTTACTTTAGATAAATGCAAAAAATAAATTGTGGTTTTGAGAGGAAACTGACAGCTGTCAGATTAATACTACTGTGGTTGCGTAGCTACGAGTGATACACAATGAATGCTGTTTAGGGAAGTAAATATATTTGATATTAATATAGTTACTTTATATTCCAAACGAACTTCAGATAACGTCATGGCATGCTGGAAACATTCATAAATATTTAACTACTGCAAAGTGTTTTGGACGCATACAGTGCATGTTTTGGCACTCCAAAAAATGGAACAGTCACATTCTGTTACCACTTTACTAACAAGTTCTTCTTTATTGAGAGGCAGGCATTAAGGGGGTAAAAGGATAATGGTCAGTGTGACCAAAAGTCAAGTGTTCATCCATGTGATGTTTACATTGTCAGGAGCTCAACCCACAATGATGCAGTACTGTAGGCTCGTGCTGCCAGACACTGGACCACATCAGTTAGAGATAAACACATTCGGTGGCTTTCATGCTAACATGGTTCAAGACATAGATCCTGCACTTACCACTTTTTTCCCTAATGACCGCTCATTAACTTCCTTGCAACAGATCATGTGTGGCTTTGAGGCAGAAGAGGGTTAAAATCCTCTTAAAGGTGTCTGAAGTCAGTCACGCATGAAAGAAAGAGGAACTAAGAAACACCATGAGGAAATTATTTTTCAACCCAGCACAAGTCATGAGTCTTTCTGCGGGTACTGTATTAGTATGATTATTTGGTTCTGTACTTCAGCATGTTCTTTTTGAAGTGAAACAGTGATACTAACCCTTTTTTCAGATGTTACATAACATTTTAAAGTAGTATCATTCGAAATTTGGACAGATTGCTCTTACTTCATTCGGCCAAATTATGGTAGGGACACAATAATTAAATTCAGTAGAATTTCCCTTCAAATACTCTGAAGTATTTGGGAAAAACCCCAACAATCATCTGACCCCCTATGATCAAGTACTAAAACTAAAGTAAAACTTCCTTTTAATAGGAAGAAACCTCCTACCAAATCAGGAGGGGCAGCCCTCTGCCATGAAAGAGAAAAGCATAGGGAAACAGGACAAAGCACTGACTGGGGGAGAGAGGAGACAAACTGTAATGACATGCTGCAGTGGTATATACATTTTGGGGGATTGAAAAGAGGTGAGTGGAGAAGAAGTGCATCATTGTGAATTACACGAAAACTTGCAGCAGTCTGAGCCTATAGCAGCATAACCAAAAATGGATCAGAGTCACTTGATCCAGCCTATAATCTATATGCAAAAAGGAACGTTTTAAGCGTAATCTTAAATTAGAGAGCGTGTCTGTCTCCTGAATCCAATCTGTGAGCTGGTTCCACCGGAGACTGGCTTGATAGCCGAAAGCTCTGCCTCACATTCTACTTTTAGAAACTCTCAGAACCACAAGTAAGCCTGCAGTCGGAGAGCGAAATGCTCTTTTAAAACAATGCGATCCTATGAGGTCTGTAGAATATGAGGAGCCCTGATTATTCAAGAGTTTGTATGTAATCAGAAGGAATTTAAATTGAATTTTTAATTTAACAGGGAGCCAAAGAAGAGAAGCTAACATATGAGAAATATTACCTGTCTTTTTTGTTCCTGGTAGTACTCTTGTTGTAACACTCTGGATTAACTGGAGGCGTTTTAAGTAACTTTTAGAACATCCTGGTTATAATGAATTACAATTGTCCAGTTTAGAAGCAACTCAAAGGCAAGAAGTATATACATTTAGAGATGTGCATCTCTAAATTCAGAAACTCTACAAAGACGCTCTACATATTTTTTGTGGGTATTAAAGGACATATTCTGACTGAAAAGGACTCCCACATTACTCATAGTGTTACTGGAAGTATCTAATCAGCCAATTAGATGGCAGCAACTCAATGCATGCTGACATAGTCAAGACAACCTGCTAAAGTGAGCATTAAAATTAGGAAGAAAGGTAATTGAAGTGACTTTGAATGCGATTGTTGGTGTCAGATGAGTTGGTCTGAGCTTTTCAGAAATTGCTGTTATACTGAGATTTTCCCGCACAACCGTTTCTACTGTTTACAGAAAATGACCCAAGAAAAAGAAAATATCCAGTGTGTGGTAGATGGCTGAGTTGATAGGAAAGCAACAAATCAAACACATCAACACATCAAGGTTTAACGCACAACACATCAAACCTTTTAGCAGACGTGCTACAACAGTAGAAGACCATACCAGGTGTCCATCCTGTCAGCTAAGAACAGGAACCATGGCTAAAATTCAAATAAGGCTTACCAAAATTGGACAATAGAAGATTGGAAAAATGTTACCTAGTCTGATAAGTCTGAATTTCCGCTGGATCATTTCGATGGTAGGGTCAGACTTTCTCTTAAACCCTTTTAAGACCATGGTTTACCAATCTTCCAGTAGGATAACACTCCATGTCACCAAGCTCAAATCATTTCAAACTGGTTTCTTGAACATGACAATGAGTTTACTGTACTCAAATGGTTTCCACAGTCACCAGATCTCAATCCAACAGAGCACTTTTGTGATGTGGTGGAATGGGATAGTCCCATTATGGATGTGCAGCTGAAAAATCTGTACCAGTTGTGTGATGCTATCATGGTACTATGGACCAAAATCTCTGAGGAATGTTTCCAGGACCTTGTTGAATCTCAGCCATGAAGGATTAAGGCAGCTTGGAGGACAAAATGGGATCTGGTATCCAATTAAAAAAGGTATCCAATGAGTATACACAGATAAAGATTCGGACATATACATACATTTATGCATATATAGATATAGATATATACACAAATTAAATTATCATTTCAAATTATGACCACATGCACACATTTGTTTTTATTCAGTGCACAGCATTAATGGTTTTGACAGGCCAGGTCATTAAAGTGATGAATTTGAAGAACACTTTTGAGTCAAACCCTGAAATCTCTGCAGACCACACTGACGCAATCCCATATTGCATCTGAGCTCTGGTGATGTAATCTGTGGAATCTGTCTCTAATAGTGCAATTTCATTAGCGAACACGCCCAATAATAAAATCCAGAAAAAAACAAAACAAAAACAAAATATGGTAGTGACTGTTTAGTTAATTTTTTTTTTGATCCAGTCATTGTTAAATACTTTAGTTATTATAATAAAACCACTTGTTATAAATAGTTTTTAGACAGTTTTAAATGCATTCACGCAACCTTCCATCAATTATTCATCTATTTTAAACATCTTTTTTCTTACTTTCACTATTTCTTTTTTAAATATATCTTAAACCACCGTAAAAAAAAGAGGATTTTTAATAGCACAGTCCCTTTTTTATGCCATCTAGCATAAAAATTTGCTCTACCTAAACATGTGGGACAGATCTGAAAGATCTTAAAGCTAATAATCTGAGTTACATGACAGTTCCAAAATGAAAAGCTGCATTATACGCCACTACATAGATAATAACTAGTGAGCTGGATTTTGGTTGTCACTAGACTTTCCAAAGCTATGATCCCTGTGAGAATTTATAGCCAAATTAAAACAGCTTTTATATGTTATTTATGATTCTGCCCATTATTTAGAAATAACAAATTGCTGTCAGTGGCTTTGGAAAAACTGAAAGCCACTGTGAAACTGATCCGCCTCTCTCTATGTAATTTAGAAGTTAACTCCTTCTCCTGGTGAAATGAAACATCATTTTGTCAGCGCATCCAAGAATAACTGTTCCCAATGTGCTTCTGTTGGTGGTGTGATGAAACGCTGCTCCTTGAAATGCCTGAAATATGATTTCTCATCTTTTAAAATGCACAATTTATTTATGTATTTATTTTACTACCATAATGTTTTAGTAGAAGCTTCTGTTCAATACTATGCACAGTATACTCGATATGTTTACCCTATCACTGTTTAGCGTGGGTTTTGTCAATAAAGAATATTGTGCATGTTTGGAGGTCCTGCATTTCCTAAATGCATTCATATCACTACCAGAGAGCTCTTTTTGAGATAAACAAAGCAAAAATTAAAGAGACTATTACAGCAAGCCAACAATGTTGGTTATGTGTTTCACTACCGAATTGCATTCTGGTTTATTTATGCAATTGTGGTGCTTGATTCCTCTAATAGTCCCACAAAAAGTGTGGATGTTATGTACTATACAGCTCTATTCTATTGTATTCTGTTCTATTCCAGTATAATGACCATTTGGGGCCATGTGTGCTGTGATGGAAGTGGTTCGAAGGGTATCATCCTCTGATGAGCTGTGAATCAGCCGGTCACGCCTGTAGTCACTCATGACTCAACACAGGCTCTCAATCCAATCCTTGTTCCGAATTCTGTCGGTATGCAGCAACTGTTTGAGTGTACGTGCAAGTGTGTGTGTGTGTGTGTGGTTTGTAATGATAAAGATAAAGTTAAAGAATGAAAGCCTATGTGGCTGAGTATTTGTGTGCATGCTAGCTTGTAGAAGC
>VUQG01009618.1:5471-21152 GCA_015106755.1 Etia nguti | reverse complement strand
CATGAGAGCACAGTTAGGAGCCAACACAGGCAGCAGAGGGGGTACAAGCCTCCAGTAACCTGGTAAAAACTTTAACCTCACAAAAGAAGCAGAGGGGTCTTGTGTCAGCTTTGATATGCAGACCGTAGTAGTCAGTCTTGGCTGAGAGTGCCACACACTTCCTCTAGAGGGCAGTTTGATCGCCTAAGCGCACTTCCTGTCTGATTAAAAGCACACTTTTCAGTGGTTTATAGTGAGCCAAGCACATGTTCTTGCTTGTTCAAACAGACTAAGTTATTTGTGACTCAGACTTGTAGCAGTCAATGAGCACACTCCCAAATGTGTCCTACATAAGAGCCATTATGTGGTTTATCTGTCCTATCTTTACACAACGCTTCACCATATCCTGTTGGTTGTACGGTGATAAAATTTAGAAGTGACTCCATGAAATCAAATATCTACAAATCACGTGTGTGAGGATTTACTTGGGATGGGAACACAGCAGCTGAAAGAGAGGCGATCCAAACACGAGCTAGGAGTCACAAGCGGTGAAAGACATGAAAGGTTTGTGCGTCTGGGCCATCACGACTTTCTTTATAACACAATTATCCTCAAAGTCACAGTTAGTCTAAAATTAAAACCGACAAACTGACTCTGAGGAAACAGGTACACGACAACACTTCTTCAAACCTCTTTGTGAAGGAGACACAGATCCATTAAGTTAAGTAATCTAATTTAAGGATTTCGCCCTTGAAACTGAGATTACCTGCTTATGTAAGGGGTGATTGTGCCAGCAGGCGAGCTATCGTGTGAATTTAATACACAGCTGGAGCAAATGCAGCTGAAACTTCCTGTTTCATGTCGCGTGGCACACAAACTGCTCCCTCAACTTCCTCAATGAAGCACCGAGTCGACTGCTGATGTAATCGCGTGTCAACTCAGCCTGTAAAGATTTTCTACACTGTCTGAATTCATTTAAAGGAATCTAATAACAACTCCATTTAAACGGAACATTAAAATCCACAGTTCATAAAGGCGATTTGTTTTATTTTACCCTGGAGGTTATTTACTGTTTAACTTTTGTAATGTGTGTCAGGCTCTTAAAGGAACCTTTTTATGCTTTTAATTACTTTCTGATACACTGTCACGATGGTCTATGCTCTTATTAAACCTGGACAGTGCTTAATAAGAGCTAATGGATCAGTATGATGTCACTGAGAGCAGAAATCCTTAATGTGGGCATCTCAGACAGCGAGCACGGAAGCCACACCCACCTGATGTTCAAACCTCCTGCTTTTGAAGAGCAGCCAATGAAAAGAAAGCGAGGGGAAATGGAGGAAAAACAGATTAAGTGGCTTCATCAAGCCCGAGTATATTAGAAAAGGAGTGTTTTAAACTATGAATCATGGCGATGAACATGTCCAAACAGAAAAACTCTCAGCATGTGTCCATTTGCATATTTGTGGCTACCTCAGCCTGTCTTTAACCATGTCGGTCATTTACATTTTAACTGGTTGAAGGTGTGTCTGAAGGGATGGAGGGAAACATTTATAAAGTGGGGGTTGGGCAAGTAAAGCCAGCATAAGAGCAAAGTGGTGACGTGTGCATTTGTGTATTCGTGTGCTTGTGCAAGGTACCTTGTCCAATCTTGACAAATCCGATGATTATGATGAGCGTGAGAGCTAGAAGCTTGGCTGCTGCGAAGAAGTCCTGCACTCTGGTGGCTGCCTTCACGCTGTAGCAGTTCACAAAGGTTAACAACACTGCAAGAGAAAAGGAGGTAGAGAATAAGACCACAGAGTAAAAGAGGCCACTCACATACAAAGCTTACAGGTGTGTTGTGCATATAGGAAATCGTGTAACCAGTCAAATTGCACAACTTTACCCCTAATGTGTTTCTTCTGCTCCACCTTTGGGACCTAACAGGGAATGCCCACGTACCGGCTGGTCCCTACCCTATCCTCCATAAGCACACACACACACACACACAGAGTTAATCACTTTTAACGGGCTACTGCAGTAACTAAAGCAGCAGGCCTGTTCAAAGCTCCTAAATCAGGTCGGGGCCACAATAGAAAGACGAGACGGCACAATGAGGCTCTGTGTTTGAGAGACCGGGACAAAGGCGAGGGAGGCCAAGTACAGTACGGGGGTAGACACACTTTGGCGTCCAGACCCACAAACACACACTACTTGGGCATGTAGCGTACAAGTGTATTCACAAACCTCAAGGGAACAGAGACACGCTAATCTGAATTATACAGATTCCAGCAGCAGTCAAATAAAACAATACCCAGCACTAAAATAGACTTTAGGAGCTATGAATGTGCAGCGACCCTGACCACCTCACCACCACCTACATCACACACACACACACACACACACACATCTAAACTTGTGTTCAGGCAGTGATGAAGTCTTGAAAAGAAGAATGAGGTGATGAAACAGGTGATAATCCTGAAATAATTGCTTTAAGACTAAATAAGGTGTAGAACAGTCCAGTGCACATAGAAAACTCCCTGCACATCCATCATAAATGTGTGGCTGTTTATTAACTTAGACATGCAACAAGAATACTGATGATAAATTACTTGTTTTTAAAACACACCACTAAAACTGGAGTTAAATTATTTATCGGTGTATTTGTGCTTGCGTTTGATTTAATAAAACCAACTTACATTAAGTTATCATATCTAAGTTTCAAGAAATTAAAATGAAGGCATTTATTTTAAAATCTTTGCCGCTTCTCACATCACAGAAACCATTATTTATGATAAACACCGGGAAGTTATTTTTAAGACCTATAACCTCTGAGCATCCTTCACCATCCCGGCAGCTGATGAAATATCGCGCATTTTTTCACTATTACCCCGGAGGCTGTTTCACGCGTGCGTGTTGATGGTATCGCACATGCTCCATAGGATGAGGCTTTATGTATCGTGTGTGTGAGCAAAGTCGTTCATTATCATCTCATGAGGTGCCCACGAGGCACAGGTGTTTTTATAGTATACATACAGGAAGTGCAACCACAACCGCCGGCATAGGGAAACACAACACACACACACGCCTAAAGTTGCATCATCTCGCCCAGTGTCTGAGCCGGGCTCGATACTCACTGATGCAGAGGCAGGCCACTAGCTTGGCCCCGGTCTCCGGCACCAAGCACACGGGGAACAGCGGCTTCAGGAGGTAGGTGGCGAAGACGTAGGCCACGATATACTGGGAGGACGGCCGGATGATAAGCAGCTCGATCCAGAGTTTGAGGAATGCAGGCAGGGAGCCGTACACTTCCAAGATGTAGGCATAGTCCCCGCCGGACTTGGTGATGGTGGTCCCCAGCTCCGCGTAGCAGAGGGCGCCCACTGTGGAGAAGACCCCACACACCGCCCACACTATGAGGGACAGACCCACAGAGCCAGCCTCCCTCACTACGCCTGTCGGCGTGACGAAGATGCCCGAGCCGATGATGGTGCCCACGATGATGGCCACGCCGTTCACCAACGTGATGGTCCTCTTCAGGGCGACTCCTTCCTCCCCTCCGTCTCCTGCTGTGATGTTGCCGGGGCTGCTGAGGTCGCTACCCGGTGCTCCATCCTGACCGAAGCCCCCCCTATCACCGCCGCTGCCCGGGGACAGCATCCTCTCAGTGACCTGCTTGTCCTCCTCCCTGTCCACGGACGAGTTGGAGTTTCTCTTCTTCAGCCCTGACATCGCTGGCTGAGCTGGTTCCTCTTCTGTCTGCCGCACAAAGCTTCCCGTCTTGCCGCCTCTGTCGCCGGTCGCTCTGATGCTCAGGCCGGCCTCAGCCACGAGGAGTCCACGGCGTGTCTGTTGATGTGACTCAGAGCGGCGTGCTTACTCTGCTCTACTCTCTGAACGTATAAAAGAATCGTGGAAATTACGACGTCCCTTACGTCAGAGCCTATCCTCCATAAAGCCCTCCTTTATTCTTTTACACCCCCTAGCGCCGGAGATCTGCTACTGCTCCGCTGCAACCCCGAAGCCCACAGAGAGATCATGGGACACAGCCACCCCCGGGTAACCGTTCTGCGTGGAAGCAACACAACCAGTTAAAGGAGGCACTGAACAATGACAATGTTTTCTGCCCCTTTTGTATCTCGGTGTTTTGATCGTGTGAATCTTTTGCAAGCCTTTATATATATATATCTATATATCTGGTGCAGGGGTTTCAAACACATATGGCCTGGGCTGGAATTAGCCCAGAAAAGACCCTAATCTGGATGTTTGGATGTTTTACAGCATTTCCTACTGATGAAGAGCTCCACCACCCAGGGGCGGATCTAGAGGGGTGGCATGGGGTGGCATGTGCCACCCTAAAATGATCTCTTGCCACCCCTATAGTACCAACCTAGTTTTGCATATGACAGTGTTGTTTATTAAGATAGATTTAAGATAAGATAGCATTAACACTGTAAAGTGGAATGATGGTGAGTGTTATTAACACTCTGTGTGCCGCACCTCCAAATCGCATGACCGGCATGTGATTAAGCTGACATAGCAACAAGCTGCAGCCACGCCGAGTCTCTATTTCAGCTGGTGTTGAAAGTTTGGACTTCAAAGTATACATCAGTTTTTAAATTTTAATAAAAGGCCCCTAAATCCAAAGTTACGATTTAAAAAGAAATGTATATTTTTATATGTATTTATTTATTATACAGGCTATACCGTACATAAAATTAATAAATTCACATGTGTTATGTAACTAAAAAGTTTAATTATGTGGGCTACAGAAAATAATGAAGTTATAGACTATATTTATATGAAACGTGTATACTGCATTTGAATCATTTTAACCATATGTAGCACCTGCATGTGTGTTTAAAAAAAGGCTTTGATTTTGCCACCCCATTTGATTTCCATGTCACCCTGATGCCACCCTAAGAAAATCTCTCTAGATCCGCCCCAGCCACCACCTTCTTTTTAATACTACATCAAAGCAATTAAGTAAAAGATAAAAAGTTAAATGTCATAAAACTGATCCGGCACACTGAAGATCAAACTGATCTGTATGTATGCAAACCACAGTGTAAAGTGAGCTTGACATGATCTGATCTAGTGCGTCTTATCAGTCACTTTATCTTGATTTTTATCTATTTGTCTTCAGTTTATATTTTGTGGTGGTTCTGTCTCTGTGATGTCCTTTTGTGCCTCATAGCTGTTGTTTTATCCGCGTTTCCATGGGATTTCTTTTTTTTTTGTGATTGATTTTGAACCTCTGTTTTTGATTGTTTTATTTATTCTCACTGTTGTTGATGACCTACCATGAAACAACACACACTGTGATTGCTCAGCTTTCTCTGCTACTTGTGCTGAGAGTGATGAAGCTAGTCATAAATTACTCCAAGGATCTTTACCTTTTTTTAAATATTGGTTTGCAATATGTTCTGTAAAAAGGGAAAAACAAGTTAGACTTTTTTTCACATTGGGTCATTTTGGACCGAACGTATTTGCCACTACTGTTAAATATGTGATGAATAACTCAGTCAGGCTCTGGTTTTTACCTCTTTCTAACCTTCTTAGTATTCGTTGTTTAGTGTCTTTTGCTGTTGCTACTTTGCAATAGGAAATGTTAATCTTAATTTCAAAAAGAAGTCTCTGGGCCTGTCCTTAGTGGGCACTTTTATTAACCATGTATCCCCACAGTGTACACACACTACATAAAACAAGGAAATCCAACCAGTGCAGCACAGTAGTAAAAACTCATTATATCTGATTACCTTTCAGCTAACAGGGAAACTAGTTGTACTGGTTTTATGGCCTTGTACTCACTCTGAGAGAAAATAGCACAAGTGGAGTTGGTCCCACCGGAATGAGGACATGTTGTTCAATATACAGACATAGTCATAGACCTGTCTTGCTAGATTTTCTCATTGCCTGGGGATGAGAAACATCAAGAGTATAGAATTACTGTCAACAGAAGCCAGTTTCTATCTCTGTAAGTGTGTAGATGTAAGTAAATACCACCATGTTAGAGAAGTAGTGCCCAACTCTTTTTATTCTTTTGGTAGTGCCATCACATCGTTGATTGGGTGGCGTTTAAGTGGCTGTTTGTAGCAAGAGTGAATCAGGTCAGATGTGCATAGTCCAGAGGTCATAAATTGGATTAGCCTCCATTTTCACTGTTTGCTTTCCAAACAGACCAGTTAGGACTCTGTGAATGTTTATAATTCACACACAGGTTCATTTGGGGAACACAGTGGACAACAGCATTAAAAAAACACAGCTGAATAATGTTCAACATCACTGTGTTCATTCAGTTTGTCACGTGGTTTGTGCTCTAAAATATGACTGGCATTTGGTGGGAAGTAAAGGCAAAACAAGCTAGGCGCCTGTTAAATGCCCCACATATTTACTAAGAAGAAAAAGGGTAATGAGTCAACAAAGGGAGAAAGCATCAGGGCGAGGCATGAAATTGTGCCAAGTGTTTGATCTTTTTACCCCGACTGCCAGTAAGGAAATGATGAGTTGGACTTGGTGGTGTTTCAGTGTTGGTTGCATAGCAGGATCATGGAAACTGAAGTCAGTCTACTGGATGATTTTATAAGTGCTGGGAGTAGATCCAGGGTGGGCAACGCTGTCACGCAAATCTGACTCTGACAGCAGATGACTGTCATACCTACTGCGGTTAAACAAAATACACAACTGTGTTTTTGTGATACACACAAACAAACACAGACAGACAATTTCCTGTGTTTAGAGCAGATAGAGACGCTCGAAATCGAATGACCACATCCACCCTAAAGGTGCACTTGTATATTTGTCTCAGTCGGTCTGCTCAAAGCCTGCAGAATGCCATATCATAGATGCGCCTTAATCCATGTCTGCTGTGTCTGGCTCAGGTAGCTACGTCTGTCTGTCTCAGTTACCCTGAAGAACAGCTACCAAGACCCCCAAGAGACCTGGGAACAAGTGTAGCAGACTTTTAAGGTCATTGTAGGAGGCTGATGTTCAGCTGACACACCTCTGAAGTGGTGGATGCTGGATTTTATTTTATTTTTTTAATAAAATAAACAGTATATTAAAGATGGACAAACTGACAAAACGACTTTAACTTCCATTCCTTCTAACAACCACTTTCAGGAAACAGTTTACGGTCTCAAACATTAGTTTCACATCTGAGTATAAAATTATGGACGTAGCGTTTTCAGTGGGAGAAACAATTTGTCACTCATCCAAGTGACTTCGTTTCCTCTTCAGACCTAGTGTATTCGCCACAGGTTTCCATTTACATCCCACCGACTAACATATAATGAATAATGTCTGAGAATGAATTTAGAGGTTATTTATTTATTCATGTTGAAATTCTTCACATAGCACAGAGTTGGTTTACAGTGCTGACTCTGCATTACCATTATGAAAACACATTCCCACAACTGTCCCAGACAGAAATTTCACCGCCCACTTCAAAGGAGCAAAAGGATTTTTTTGTCTGGGAACATAAAGTTGTCCCTTCAAGAGGGAGTACAGCACTGATGGGAAAAGGTTTGGGAAGCAAAGACGTGACAGAGCGCTGTGGGCGAGTGCCTGTTCGGCAGCTGTTGCCTGCTTTTTTTCAAAGGAATCTGAGAGTAGGCTGACCAATGAAATAATTAAATACACAATCAAATATACAGTCGAAGTCAGGACTGTTCAGTGCTTCCTATCACTCTCAGTGATACTTTCTTTTAAACCTGTGAGATACATCAGTAGAAGTGGCATTTAATACACCACCCACCTTGCTGTTAAGTTGTAGGTCACAGTTTTGCTGTATTAAGATTTAAATTACTTTTACATAACACTTTTTCTTCGAACTGGGCACTTTAAACATGCATTATTAACATTTGACTTTCACAACTGATCCTGTGAGATATGAAAGGATTCAACTGTAATCATGAGACCTAAGAGAATAATTAACCAACTCCACAGTGGGAGCCACATTATTCTCAGCAGAAGGAGGTGGATGGTTTTAGGTAAAAAAATGTTATGAAAAAGCAAATCCATGCTAAACATCTAACAGTCAGACAGGTTAGAGTTTAAGTAGTGAACATCTATACTGTGAGACATAAACTTCTGAGTCTGTCAGGTGTTGGGTTTATCAAATTTAGCTTGTTCTTGAACGTGTGCAGCAAACAGAAACTTTCAGCAGTTAAAAAAAAAAAGCTTCCCCTCTGTTAATTCAGGTAACCAAACTAGACTTCTTGTACATATTTTCTCTAGCGTGCCCTTTGGAGCATTTTTAAATAAAATTATTTGACAAACACCATTACTTAAGTTAATAGAGACATTCTGCTAGTGCCCTGGTAACCATGCTTACTAGCATTAGCTAATAATTTCAGCTATTGTTAGCGAGCATTAGCATTAAAAGTTAAAAACTTCAGCTGAAGTTATCCTGTTTAAATGTGGTCATTCTGTCTTCAAAAAGCCAGGACGGTGATACCCATCTATCCGAAAGCTAATCCTATCCTGTCCACCAGAGAGCTGCATTTTTTTATAGAAAAAAACTACAACTGCTAAGTTAGCTAATGACACTCCTTAGCATATTGTTCCAGTTAGCAATTTTCACAGATTAAGGTTTAATAAAGAATAAACACAAAGGATTAAAAAATGAGAGAAATGTCATGAAAAAGAATTGTTTTACCTGATGTAGATATACTGATGTTTAGCTGACATCAGTATATCTACTAATAAAGACAGACTAAATCATTCATCACCTATACCTTAATCGCACTAAAGTAAAAATAAACACCAACATCCTTGAAGCTAAGAAAAATCTGTGGTTGCCTGGTGATTTCATTAATTAATATTTTTGTGTCCGTTTGCTAGTAGTTGCAGCAGCCAACTGTTGTCCAGAGGTTCACCTTGCAACAGCCTCAACCTCTGGTCAACCACGTTCATCTCAAGTTGACTGCACAGGTCACCTGATAGGTGGTAACCTGTCTCGAGACAATCCTGGTCTGACTCAGGCTGACTGGACTCACTCTCAGATAGACTGGCAATGGTTTGCAAATAATTGCCAACATGGTGCAATCAACCAGAGTCAGTCTGCGCTAATGAGTCCAACTCATCTGCTTTGTGCAGCGGGGGATTTGACTCAGGTGGTTGCCACCTGGATATATTGTGGTTGTATTCCTACATAAAAGCAAAATTGCCTACATATGTCATGTTGTTAAATTGCCATCATGAAGCAACTACGTTCCTATATGTAGAAGAATTTATTTTCAAATCTGTGAGTTTTGGCTTCATTTAAGGAGTTTGAATTTCTGTGTATGTGAACAACAAAAGATTTGCAATTTTCCAGATTTGTTACAATTTAATGCTGTATTATGATAAACAGATTAGAAAAATATGCTGAAAAAACAACATTTATGATATACATTGTGACATCCGGAGTTGGTGTACAGTCGATTTTGGATACACAACTTTGCAAAACTTTCAGCCAAGAGAATTTTAGGTTGCGAGCTGAAGTACTAAAGAAGAAAAACCACCCCTGCGTACTTTGAGGTATAGTAAAGTAAATATAGTAAAATTATTCTACGTAAGAAAACCAACCTGTCGTGGCAGATGGTTGACCCTCCCTGAGACTGGTTCTGCTGAAGGTTTCTTCCTATTAAAAGGGCGTTTTTCATTTTTGCGGTCACCACCCTGAAGTTCAAAGGGGCTTTTTCTCTATTATTATAGGGTGTTTACCTTAAATATAAAGCGCCTTAATCGACTGTTGTTGTGATTTGGCGGCATATAAATAAAACAGACATTTTTTTAAAAACAGTTGATTTTGGGAGTATCAGGCATCAGTATCAGGTATTGATTAACAACACAAATTTGATCATTTTGTCTGGAATTGCATATTCAGTGCAGTTTTTTACGTGACATGAAATAAAGTACCGAAACCCAACAAACCAGTTTAGACCGCATTCAAAACCAAACAGGAATCCCACTGACTGAAGCCCTTTGTCTCAAATATCTGAAAAACCAAACAGGCACATCAGAGAGGCTGAGGAGGACACGGAAGAGTAAAGCAGGAGGAAGATGAGGAGGAAGAGCCGCTGGCCTTGAGTTCAGAGGAAGAAAGGGACTCTGGATGCAGGTTCCTGTTTATATCTGTGCCTTTACGGAGAAGCGGAGGGGATTGTGGCTTGTTGACCTAAAACGATTCCCCTCGAGCAGAGAACAGAAGAACGACGGGAAGGCGAGGTCTCGGATTATAAACGGACTTCTTCATCAGCTCTTTTTCATCTCCCATCTTCACTGACGGCCATTAAACAAGTCACTATGGTGCAAACCAAACCAGCACTTGTTACAAGATTCATTTAAAACTCTCTCTGCATGGACAGCAAGAGGCATTTTTAAAAAGTAGACGAATAGATGAATGTTGAAATATTTTAAGGCAGCTTCTCACCTGTTTAATGCTTCTTCCTGTTTCTTGGTTTGGGGCATTTCTTTCATTAGAGCATCCCAGAAAACACAAGACTAACCACAACCTTGAATGTACGCCCCACTACCAGATATTCAAACCTGCCTTGTCGTGTCAAACTGGACTACAAATGCAAAATTGTGGAAGCTGGTTCTGTCTGAGTTTTCTGATATTGTCAGTTCAGCATGCCCTGTTCTCCTGCACACAAACACACATATATATATATATCCTGTATATAATCCTTGTTGTATGTGCTTGTGAAGTCTAAAATTAGTCACATTCATTCAGCAGGTTTGAAATTTTTTGATCATTCATCCACTTCAAAGACACATGCATGCTTATAGTACACACACACAAACACACACATACATATTGTACAGTTCAAAGCAGAGGGGTGTCCAGTCAGTCTGTCCACATTCATACAATCGTGGGAAGCCTGCAGACCCAGTAAACACAATAAACACCCCCAGAGGTCGCCTTCAATCGCCTCTCCTTAGGCTCGACTCAGGTGGAGAAGCCGATCACACCCTTCCATGGTAGCCGTGTAGAAAAGAGCATAAACAATCCATCCTCAGGACCCCAGGCGACTGGGTGGGGGCCAGCAAACATCCCCTCTCTGTGTCAGGAGGGTTTCAAAGGCAGCTTGAAGTGGTTTTCATTTCTCAAACATGTTTCTGCCCTGGTTCATCAGTGTTTTAGGAAAGAGGTGTGTTTTTAAGGAACAATGGGGGTTGTTTAAATTTGCTGAAAAGATTGGGGCTGTAAATACAAAGCAGAGTCTCCAGTTTCCAGAGACGCTTCTTCCTAACGCACTGAATGAAATCCCGTTTCTCCTTTTGGTTTTGATCAGTTGACAAGTTGTGAAATACATCTCCTCATAGCAGATATATACATATAAAACAGAAAAAAATAATAATCAGATCAAAGTCTTTGTGTTTTTGTGAGTTTATTTGGTCTCATTGTTGTCACTGTCTTCATTTTTATTCTTAGTTTCTTTTCTATTAGGGTTTTACCTTAACACACTACTTAGCTGTGACAACAAGTCCTACATACATCAGCATACAAACTTTGTCTGCTCAAACTTGTAAGACAAGTGTGTTAACCACTACATCATCCTTACGCTTAAGAATTTCAACAGAGAGCCAAATATCCAGTAGTTAGTGTTACATATTGGACCAATAAAATCGAAACTGGACCCCAAACTTCACACCATATTACTTGTCAGATACATCCTTTAAAAGTTAGAACCAACACTACAAACATTGTGTGGCTCGGCTTCATCAGAGATGGGGTCGAGCAGACAGTTTCCGGCTACAGCTACTTGTCAACTAAAGCAACCGTGCTCCTAATTCTAAACATTAAACATTAAAGTGGTTTATTTAAAACAAAAACAACAACAACACTTCAGTTATTTTTTGGGGATCATGCTGTAAACATGCCCGTTTCAGTGCTGGACATTTTTGTTGAAAGCGACTCATTTTTGGAGTCAGCCTCAAGTGGTCATTTGAGGAATTGCACTTTTTGAACTCCAACTCAGCTACATTTTATTTATATTTTACAGGAGATTGCTGCTGGTGAACCTCCTGTGACTTTGACAGGCTGTTTAGTATTCAACATTGAAACTATCAAACAAAATTAAAAAAAAAAAATACAAAGACAGCACAGCATTTTTACATCACATGATACTTTATTATTTTACATAATTTATTAACGTCAGTCTATCTACAGTCATGTTTCCATCGATGTTGGGTGGTTTTTAACATCGCCACCTGAGGATCGGGAGGGTCTTCCAACATGCACTGCTGGATGGCCTAGCAGGGCCCCGCAGGGCAGGAATGTGGGCTACACACTCAAACAAATGGCTAAAATGTGCACTGCATACAGTGTACACATCACACACCTGCTAAAACATCACAGTGAGCTACAGAAGACTAGGAAAGATGAAGAAAAGGTGCAAAATATTTTTTAAGAAAGTACAGCGGGACCTGTTGTATCTCTATGATTAGAAAAGCAGGCAATGACATGGATAAAAACACAAAGAGAGGAAGACTTTATATTCTATTAGATTTAATTGATGCAAAAATATATATAATTTTTTGCAGTCAATCAAGAAAAGCACCAAAAACAGATTTCTAGCGCCTCAAACTTTGATAGAACAATCCATTTAAATAATCAGTCTGCACTGACTGACCGTGTGCATCGTAATGTGTTAATATTAATAGCACTGTAATTTTTTTTTAAAAAAGGCATAAGAAAGTAACAACATGAGTAAAAATCCATGAAAAACCAAGGCAGATGATGGTGCACAATTCAAATACATCAATAAAATACAGCTGTACACGATGAAGGCAGCACTGGGTCCCTTGTCTCCCGTGTTAGTACAATACACTGAACAAAGAAGAAGAAAAAAACCCCAAGCACACCACCTCATCAAATTCCACTTCGACTTCACGCTAAAATCTTTTCTGCGGGCCCCTCACTGTTTATCTAGCCAGTCTGCAGCCGTCACAACAATTAACATCAACCAGTGCACATTGCATCTTTTCAATACACGTCCAGTGAAGTCCAGTCGCTGTGCAGCTTCATGCTCTGCCTCGACTGGGGGGCCAACGGAGGACCCGCTGGGGAGATGGAGCGGTGCGTTAAAGCCTCACGTGAGCCTCGGTGCAGGGAGGAGGGCAAGTTTGGATAGTTGCATTGTTACAGAGGGATCATTAAGACAACCATGACCTCTCACCCCACTTCAGTGCAACTGTATGTCATTGGAGAAAACCTTTGCACACAGATGACGTTAGAAGTGGCCAGATATGGTGTGATGTTCCAGTTTGCAGGGCAGTGTTTGCAGTCCTGAAATAAGACCAATCTCAGAGCCAGACAAGTCCCTGCATGCGTGTCTCCTTCTATCGTTCCATCAATACCCTCCTCCTCTCTCAACTTTACCTCAAACTTCCTTTTATCTTTTAACACTGCTGCACAGTCCAATTTAGTGCACTGCAGCTGCTGGACGTGAGCCAAAGCATGACAACTGCCAAACCTTTCTAGATGGTGTAACATTGCATTAAGATCATTCCCGATTTCAAAACCTTCGTGTCCCTGCACTGGATCTGTATATCACTTCAATTTACTCTAGTTTACAGCTTTAAAAGGAAACTGCTCTGCTTTTGCTCATATTCTGTCATATAATTAATGCTAAAATAATGAATCCTCATATTCGATTTTAACTGGTGCACATGATCCCTGTGAGACAAAAACAGGTTTAACACTGCTCTAAAGGCAGACATTTTTTCCTGTACAATGTCACAGGTGACAAAGCACTCGGGCACACAGCTCTCTGTGAGTGCAGAATCCCCACCCACATACAGTGTTTATGAACAGCAGCCAATCAGAAGAAAAAAATTCATCCTGAACCATGAATCAACCAAAGCTACTGAAGCAGAGACCAAGAATAAAAATATGTCGATGGAAACAAGCATAACAGGTCCCCTGTGGATAGGTTACAGGTGAAAATCAAATACTGGAATCCTTGTATATTCAAATAAAAACATGCTGCAACATTACAGGTATTTTATCTTCCTCTTCCTATTCAAGTACAGCCTGCAAAAGATCTTTAGCTTTAAAATATCAATAATAATAATGTGGGTTAGGCATTCTACATTACATTTTATGCTAAAGATAATTGTAACTTTAAACCCCTTCCCCTCCAAAAACAGAAGACTGATTTGTTCTGTCACATTAGTGCTATTAATCCTCTGTTAAAACACAACAACTGCACCACAGAGACTAATAAAGACAGCAGCTCCCTCCCAGTTACAACTCGATTCATTCAGATTACCAGACAAGTGTACTATGAAGCAAATTCAACAAAGTCGGGCTTTCTTTGCGTTAGCTGGCTCAACAAAGCCTCCAACTGTGGTTAACCCAGACTGCTGGCCTGCTTTATTCAGAGGTCAACTAAACCAACAGTGATGTTGCCAATAAGTCATAAGCTCAATGCTGAAGAAAACTGTTAATTCTGCGATTTTATATGCAAATACATCTTTAGGTTACCATGACAGCTGCAACTTTAAAGTTTTTACACCTGTGCATGCAGGTCTGATGTGTCCCATAGCGTAATGAAAGAGAGATCAGTGGAAATCAGTTTAGTTTTTGGTCAAGCCAAAAATAACTGAACTGATAACGGACTCTGCTGCAGACCGGGTTACGAGTTCACCATAAGTAGGTGTAGAGAGCAAAGAGAGCTTCCTTCTTAACACTGAAAACTGACTCCTCGCTTCATAGTACACCTGTCTGGGAGATAAGAGGTGAGAATCACTGTAAATATCAGCTGAGCCTCCACCATTTCTGAGAGTGACCACCAACCACTGTACCCGAGCTATAGCTTGGGGGAACAGATACTTTCCATCCTGTGAGGGGTGAGGGTGAAGCTGCCAAAAGCAGTGAGCCACACAGAGAACGTTTAAAGGCACGGGGGTTATGGTGTCTAATGGAGATCACTGTAAGACAGAGTAAAGGAAGAGAACTGGGTGCACCAGTTTGACACAGGTACACACACTCTGGGTCAATCAGGATGCGTGTATGTGCTATAGTAACCAGGCACAATTGTGCGTATTAGCAACACAGGTTCTATGTAGAAGAACCAAAGCTTAGAGACAGTTTTCAGACTCTTTAAATTACAGGATGTCCAAATCAAATAAAGCTGTGTAAAGTATATTAATATATAAGTATCTTTTTGTATCAGGCGACGACACTGAAGGTTTAAAGTGTGTAGATGGAAAAACAAAAAACCAAAATAGTAAAAGTGACACTGTGGTACAAGTAGTAAAACATTGATGATTTTAGATATGTTGAGTATTTTACTGGGGAGGCACATTCCCCCTGACGGTTTGGTAAAATCTCCAGGGCATTGTGTTGTAAACTTACAGCAGCTCCTGCCTCCTTATAAGGATAAAAACATCACAGCGAGGAGATCAGAGCACTCTCTGCTGTAGCTGTGACCATGAAGTTTGTACCTGCAGCTCGGTGTGAATCCCTACACTCAGCTGCAGCTACAAACTTTACATACAGTAACTGAAAAGTCTGTAAATATAGAATAAATACCACTCTTATTAATTTTATTTTTCCCCACAGCAAGCATCCCTTATTGGCTATTGGTCTGCAACAGTCAAACCAAATTGTAAAAGAAAATAAAAACCACAACCAATCAGAAACACTTTGCCTACATCCCCCCCCTACACTGTGCTAGACTCTAAAAACCTGCTTCCAGCATCAGATGTTGATGAGCAACAACACAT
>VUQG01009616.1:41199-68182 GCA_015106755.1 Etia nguti | reverse complement strand
GAAGGTGGTGCGGGGAGGGAGGGAGGCAGGGAAGAAGGCGCACCTGGCGGGGAACTGCGCCCCCCTGCGTCTTCCTTTGGTACAGTCCTCCTGGCACACGTGCAACCTACAGACATTAGTTTAAATTAAGTTAATTCTCCCTCAGTGCCTGTTTGTGAAGTGGTTAGAAATGACAGAAAACATTCATTTTTTGGATAAACAGTTAAAAGTATCAGGAAGTTTATATCAGTATATATAAAAAGGATGATATTTAAAATTCTCTGAAGCCTGTTTGCTGCTAAAGCCTATATAGCCATTAGGACTTACACAAACACATGTAAGATTTATTTGTTTATTTTGCCTGTCCTTTTCTCACTGATTTGAAGGGGGGGGAGGATGAGTTAGATCAATGTGACGATAGATTTCAAGGAAAATTAGTGGCAATATTTTATAGAAATACATTTTATTATGTGTGTTTTTGGTACACAGGACCAGACTTCTTTAATTCATACCCCTGCAAAGGAAAACTTTAATTTGAGACTGATAGATAAAGATGTAGAAGTAGACTTTATTAATTCCACAATGGGAGAAATTCACATGTTATTGAAGCACAGGGGTCTGCAAGAAAGGGTGAATTAGAGACATATTAGAAAAATAAATAAATAAATAAGGAAAAAATGTGTAAAAGGTACAAATACAAAAAAGAGCCAAAATGATAGATAGATAGATGAGAAGGTACCGAAATATATCTATCCATTAACAATGAAGCTACAGTGAGGAGGCAGAGAGCACCAAACCTCCTAAACCACAATGAGATTGAAACAGGGCGGGAGCTGCAACTTGTGTTTTTTTACACTGCCGTTTTTGTGCAGATTAAACAAAGGGGACGACAAAGTGTTAATTACTGAGCTTTAAACATGTCACTTCTGTTTTTGTGCTAAACAAGCTTAAAAGCTGCTGGCTCTCTACTCATTCATCCAGTATTCACATCTTTTCTGAAAGAGTTTTTGAAAACCATGCCGAACTATTCGTTTAACAATGTCCAAAACAGAATTTTTGTTCTCACATCAGTAGTGAAAATATATGTCCACCTTTTTCTCAGAGCAGATATTTTGACATGTTGTAATAGGTACTGCACAGGTGCAGTTATAAAAAAAAAAGGCTGATTTTATTTGTGTAGTTACTTTGCATCATGCTGGAGTGATTTATTGCAGTAGCACTTGGTAATGTTATTAGTTCCACCTGTGCTCTCTCTGTCATTTGATTTTTATAGGTTAATATAAAAAGAAAAGCTTAATGCATCTAAATATAGAAACAGTATATAATACCCCAGAGACCCTCTGTTAAAGAGAATAATTACTTTGTCAAACATCAGGGGATAACCTGCAATTTTGCTATTTTGCTCTGTAACATTGCGTGTTTGTCTAATAGGAATTACTCGTCAGTTGCCTTTCCTCGGGTCTGTTTCCTTTCTTTCTCTGAGGAGGAGCGATTTCACTTCCAAATCAAGGTCTGCAGAGAGAAGACGGTGAATTAAATGTCTTTCAAGCAAATTTGTTTTATTAGATTGCCTAATGATTGACTTTACTTGTCCTATTTTCAGCAAACTTCAAATGTTCAAAGACCCGACCAGGACCAAGCTTATGCTCTATTTATGACTTATTTGTTTTTCTTTATTCTTGATATTTATTTTCTTTAAGGAAGAAAGGGCACTAACAGATTTTCTACCACCAGGGGTCACAAAGTGCTAAAAAAGACAAAGAAAATTAGTTCTGGTCTGCCTTGGTTTTGACTTTCTTTACCATTTACTTGTTTATTTCAACAAGCCTCCATTTTACGCTAAACAGGCGGCATAAAGGTGGGTGGACTTGTGCAAGCTTTTGAGATAGGAGTGGCTACCTGTCATAATATGTGGGGTTGGTGAGAGCCATTAGGACTCAAGTATACATGTACCAGAAAACCAATGTAATGAGCTGTAAGTGGCTGAAAACATGGCAGAGTGGGGTGTTCAAATTACTCCAAAATATGTCGATGTGGCTTCTCCTTTGTGTGCAGTTGGGGCATGCATGGAGGCCGAGTGACATCCCTCAAACTAGTTTCTGATGGGATGAGATTGGAGTGGTGTGGGTACAACTGAACCTCTCTTTTTCTCACTGTACCACTCACGGTACAGAAAAAGCACCTGGTTGTCATGGAAATGTAATGGAGCCCTAACCCATGGTTAAAAGCTATTAAAAACAATATGACAGTTCACCTGAGCTTTTGTGGAGTCACAGTATGGACAGCATAGATAAAATATAGAGACAGCGAAGCTTCCACACCCTCAAACATACAACTTCCACTACACTCTGAAGATCTGGACGGAAGACAGACTCCATAAACTAAAAGCTGCAAAGTTGGCCAAACAGTGGGGGAAGTAATTATTTGATCCCCTGCTGACTTTTTTAAGTTTGCTCAAGAAATGAACTCTCTATTTATGGTAGTCTTATTTTAATGGAGAGAGACATAATATCAACCAAAAATAGAGAAAAAACACATGACAAAAGTTAAAAATTGATTTGCATCTCATTGAGTGAAATAAGCTTTTGGTTCACTGCAACCCAGCCAGAATTCTGGCTCTGGCAGACTGGCAGTGTGCCCATGTGGCACAGAGATTCCAATCAATCAATCAATTACAGATATTGGCTAAACTACACACCTGTCCACGTAATCAATTTCCATTTCAATATTCAACACCAAAGAGCTGTCAAAGGACATCAGGGACAAGACTGTAGACTTACACAACGGTGGAATGGGCTAAAAGATTACCAGCAAGAAACTTGGTGAGAAGCTGCTAACTGTCGGTGGAAGAAACATAAAATGACCATCAGTCGCCCTCGGTCTGGAGCTCTATACAGGATCTTGGCCAATGGGGTAAGGATGATCATGAGAAAGGTTGTGGATTTGTTCAAAATTACCAAAGTCACCAACAACAGCACTGGTAGCACACTACACTGTAGTGGGCAGTAATCATACAGCATCCACAAAGTCCCCTTGCTCAAGATGGCACATGTACAGATCTCTTTTAGGTTTCCCAGTGAAGATCTAAATGATTCAGAGAAGGCCTCGGAGACAGTGCTCAGGTCAGATGAAACCAAAAATGAGCTCTTTGGCATCGACTTGAACCACTGTGTTTGAAGCAAGAGAAATGCTGAGTATGACCCAAAGAACACCATCCCCACAGCCAAGCACAGAGGTGGAGACATTATGCTTTGGGGCTCATTTTCTGCTAAGGGTACAGGATAACCATCTGTATCGTGAGGCTACAGCACTGAAGAACACTGAAGATGGTCAATCCTCCAAATCTGTGGAGAGAGCTAAAGCTTTGAGTTCACAAGTGACAGTCAAGAATGTAATGTGTTTTTTCAGGATTTTTTGTTGACTTACTGTTTATCTCAATTTCTTTGTGAGGAAACTAACAAATTGAGCAGGGGATCAAATTATTATTTCCTCCGACAATAGGTGATGCCACCTATGTAGACGCTTCTCCCAACTGATCAATAATAAGGTAGCAGGTAGGAACCCCCTAATGGTGTCATTTACTGTAAATATGAACATAATTTCCAGGATGAACATCATGTTGTATTGAAGAATACTTGAAAGTATCAACTCAGACTATAAGCTTCTTAGTAAGATGTTAACTGAGGTATTAAATCAACTGAAAAGTAGAAATGTTCTCATAGACCTCTATACAATCACACTTGATTTTGCAATCATAGGAGTCATCCCCTGCTGGCACTTTTTCATGGACTGCATTGACTTATTTATTTATTTTTCAACAGCGCCCAAGGCTATGTCCATCCTTTAAATATAGTCTATTCCTCAGACACACAGGAGGAAAAACTCAACCAATCCTTTCACCCACGAAAAAAGACATCATGCTCACATGGGACAAAATGAGAGGCTGAATATTCTCCAATCTAATACTCCAAGATTTACTTATGTTTATTTTACTTAATTTACTTAATACTGTCATTGTGACTTACCGGTTTATTGTCCTTGTCACTGAATTCCAGCACCATGTAAAACCCATGCTCTCAGTGCCCAATTCTCACAAGTGCTGACCCACACAGAGTCAAGCTCTGACCTGCATATATAAATTTAATATAACAGAACACAGAAAAACAGAGATAATTCATACCCAGTGGTAGAGAATACAAAATTCAATTGCAGCTCTACTGATTTAAACAGTCTATAGGTTTTAACCTATAATTGCACTCAGGCACTGGTTAACTCCCAGCAGCATTTGCTAGTTTTAAAACTGACCAACCTCTAAAACGGGATTTATTGCTCACTGCTCCTTAGTAGGTTTTACTTTTTTCACTCATTATTTTTTCTCTTTGCTTCATCCAAATCTATGGATAAAATGAAAGTTTAAACTGCACTGATTCTAAAGTTGTCCGAAAGAAATTTTGAGCTGCAGAAAGAAAACTTATTAGACTATGATTCAAGTTTTTTTCACCAACTGAAAAGAAATTGGGCTGTTGTAGGTACTGAGTTGCAGAAGGCTGATGTTTGAGTGTTCTTGATAAGCATCCGCTGACAGCTTTGGTTCATT
The DNA here is from genome assembly GCA_015106755.1 of Etia nguti. Taxonomy (NCBI): domain Eukaryota; kingdom Metazoa; phylum Chordata; class Actinopteri; order Cichliformes; family Cichlidae; genus Etia; species Etia nguti. Next base: position 63,606 of record VUQG01009616.1, on the reverse strand, counting down.
GTGAAAGGATGCATTTCCCATGACAAAGACTGCAGGAAAACGGCTTTCTCTTCCAGTTCCAGCTCTCTCGGCTTCTCTTTCTAGTCACATTCTCCCGCTCTTTCAGATAAACAACTTCCCTGCCTCTGTCAGTCTCTCCTTTTCTATCTGTCTGTATCTTTCTCTCAGACAAAAACACTGAACGCCCTCTTCCTTATACTACCATAATCAGGTTACCCTTTTGGACGTTACCAATCTTCCTCCCAAACACAAACAAACGGGTCAATACCTTCGCTGAACTTCAGTGAAGTCTAACTATATTATTTAAGTCTCGTAGTCCCTCAGTCTAATAGGAACCCCATTAAACTTACATTGATCATCCTCATTTAAGGCCCAGGTTTCTTTAACATGTCCAGAACATCGTTAATAATGTTCCATACAGCAGCCATTTGACATTTCCTTTAATTAGGCCTGTAATTTATTCATGCACTTGATCCTAGGAGCTTGTTGTGAAAAGCTTCCTTGAGGAATATTTTATCCTGCTCCTCTGGAGGCTCGTGGATTAACCATCTTAATAGCAAACCCCTAAAGGTATTACTTTCTTCTGTGTCTGTATGCGTGCGTGTGTGTGTGTGTGTGTGCGTATGATGGCAATGAGGATTGTGCCTTGAATGCATGTGTTAAGCTGCAAAAAGTCATTAGGTCTTATTTCTCAACCATTCAGGAGACTCAGTAAATTCTCTCGTATAACTCCTGTCTCGTCTAATTTTGCGCGAGAGCATAAAGAAAAGAGCAAACGGTTGCAAGATGTGCGCTTATCGCACAATGCAGCGACCCCCATGTTTAACCCAGTTTTTGCGGAGGAAAAACATCACTGCTTAATTTGCTCACTCTGCAGGTTGGTTAACAGACAGCGAAACACAGCAATTTCCCACAAAGTAGAGCAGGAAATCTCAAATGCACACACACACACACACACCGGCACGTGCACACACACACTTGAAATGGGATTTAAGATGTTAATTATGATGTTTCTTGATCATAGAACATTGCTCAAATCCTGACTGCACACCTGACAGAATCTCTTAAGGCTGTGAGGGGGAAAATGCATGCATTCAAAGATTGGGAAGTAAAGGCTCTTGCATGAATGGGACACACACACACACACACACACACACACACACACACACATAGAGGTAGAAAGGAAGGCAATTTGTCACTCGTAAATGGAATTTAATTTGACAATTTGTCATTTGTCGGGAGTGGAGGCAACACTATAGCATACTTTATTATTTCATGAAAAATTTAACAGCTATTGCTGCAAATATGTAAACCTACATCATCTTCACCTTTTTTATGTAATCATTTTTCACAAAAAACATCAATCCTCCTCCTTTTTTTTTTCAAGCCCATTTGTTCTGAGTGGTAATACAAACGGACACAAAAAACATCTCTCGCCTTTACAGCAGTCAATCTAAAGCGACTTGGGTGTTTTCTTCACATCACTTAAATGTATATCACACAGCCACTTTGTGGGAGGGAGGGCTCTCTCTTTCTCTCTCTGGTATCAACTAACACAGGATTTTTTTTTCTTTCTTTTTTTTTTTTTTTAGCATTTCTGGTAGCTTTAGTTCATTAGCTAGCTAGGCTCCTTTCAAGAGCCTTGCATAGAAGACTAATTGGCCAGCATACCTTTTATTGCATACAGCAGTTCCACGGCTGTGGAGGATCAAGAAGGGAAAGATCCACTTTGAGATAAATCCGCCTTTTTTTCAATAAGAAATTCACTTGCCTACAGAAGACACCTGCAATTAGAAACCAGCTTGTGAGGTCTGACATGAGGTGTACGGGAAAAAGGCAATGCATATGTTTGTCTATGGAAATGCATATGAAGGCAATTCATTTATTATAAAGCAGCAGCAATAAATTTAATATCTTATGGTAAACAGCAGCATGCTCCTTTCCAACAAGAAGAAATACTGCTTATTAGAAATGTGATAATCATGTAGACAGACATTTTGCACCACTTAGACTAATAAGAGATACTGTTTTGTTCCATAAATTACTAGTAATTGTACATAACACTACCTCGTTAAAGATATCAAGGTAAGTGTATGAAGTACAACTATATTAAATATTGATAACATTGCTGTTTAGTAGCAGCTCTAGATGACATTTATTTTCCTTTTACACACCAAAGGCAAAGTAAAGACAAATTTGGGAAAATTCATAATGGTCAGATGTGCCAGAAACCATTGGAGGTGTTGTTTCAGCTCAATGGTCATTCAGAGGATACGGTTTGTAGTGTCATTAAGCAACTGTTCTGTTAAGTGTTTTGAGTCGGTTGTTGCTGAGGGTCTACTTGTGACTGCTGGTGCACCTTACTATAGCGTTCAATATGTTTATTGTGACGTTCCATTTAGCGTATTATATAATTTCACGGCTCGAATGATGCCCCAGAAATTTTAGAAGTGACAACTGTTAAAACAAAACAAAAAAAAGCCGGCTTCACACAAGTGAGTCATTTTTTAAGCTGAATACCAACCAAGCATGAGTGTTGCCTGGTGTAGTGTAACAGTGCTCTGACAATCTCAGTTTTTATAGTAAGTTTTCAATCAGCATAAGGCAGCTTAAAGAGGCACAAAGATGCCGAAAAGTCTCTTAAGCAGTACATTACCCCTGCAGTAATTTGGGGTTTAGTGCCTTACTCAAGGGCCCTTTCGCAGTGTTTGTGGTCTGTAACAACTGACACCTTGCAGTTGATAGCTTGCACAGTTAATAGCCTACACTCCTTTCCCAGTGCCAGAGATGAAGCCAGCACAGTATCTTACAGTAGTTTATTGATAGTCAGTATCTCTATCTCTACGCCAACCTTGAAGTTTTGACAAGATTAAACTGTGCTGACATCATTATCGTCATCTCTTGGTATCTTTACGGTCCTGGTAAGAGGTCCCTAAATCCTAAACTCGTGGTGCAGACAGAGTTAGACTTAACGCCTGTAGCCTTGCACTGCTGTGCAGAAATACTAGGAAAAGAGCAGGTGGCAGCAGACATCACTGCCCACGTCCTCATGCTAGTCTGAACAGGCATTTCCAGTGCAGCTGATTTAGATATAAACTCTGCCAATGGCAACACATGAAGTGATAGCCGTATCAAAATTGCCTTAATGCTTTCGTTTCAGTTGAGGGTGGGGAGGGGACGAGAGGGGAGGTGTTAAGTGTGGTAACGGGTGAGAAGAGGAAATTGTTAAATGGGACAACTCGCCACGTGTTAGGAATTTTCAGAGAGGCAGTCTGTTCTACTTTCAGACTTTATGTGACATTAACAATGGGATGTACAGATCTAACTAATTTTTTTTAAGACAATGAAACTCTTTGTATCCATAGCGACTGACAAGTCTCATAAACCTCGTGTATAAACTCATGTATACATCCTCAGTGCTTAGATTGTACGGCAGTCCCATTTATTTAGGCAGCCATAAATATTTTAAAATGTATTCTGTCGTGAAGGCATGATACGCAAGCAGTCTCAGCTGAATATTCATGACCTATAAATATTTTAGCTCTCATTTCACCAGCTTTCCATTGACTTATCTTATATGGGTGTGTTCGCATGTGTGTATGTGTGTGTGTTAATACCTATGAAGATGATGTTTTCAATGTTCAGCTGTGCTGCCTGATATCTGCAATCAGTAAAGTTACTGAACCAACAAAGTCAGGCTTCCTCACAGATTTCCTCTCACAAAAAAATAAATAAATAAATAAAAATGCACACATTCTTTGGTTGTGTGCATGTTTATATTTATGTAGAGAGTCAATATTTACTTCACTCATGCAAAGAGGTCAATGAAAAGAGCAAACTGATGCATTAATATTGATTGTTTTGTACTTACATAAAACTTACAAGCAAATTGTTTATTTTAGGATCCACAGAGAAGAAGGCTCAGTGCTATGAAAATGAAGCAAGACCTATTTGCAGGCAATGTAATGTTACAAGATTTTTTTCCCCAGCTTCATCCAACTTGCTTAACCGAGCATGTGCTGCCTTGGCCCCGTAGCATGCCTCCTTAAATGAAATGTTTGCCTCCTTCATGAGAAAACAAGGCAGTTTGGAGTTGTGTTTGCTTTCATTTTGAGAGCATTACAGGCTTATATGTATGTGAACCCCACTATATAATGGAGCAAACAGTGGGAATGTCACCCAAGCGAGGTATCTATACCATCCATTTCCTCTTCGGAGAGATCTCCGACACTGAAACACACATCACGAGTGTTCACCTAACACACACCCAAACGCCCCCGCTGTTTATCTTCACACATTGCTCTCAAGTGTTCAATGAAAAGATCTACCCCGGGTGACTGAGATTCAGATATGTAAAGATCCATGCAGCAGGCAGCTTCATGGATTTTCAATAGTCTCTTCTCAGTGCGTGTTTTCACTCAGTACTTCCCAGCGACACGATGATCCCCTGCATTTAGCACACTTAAGAAGCTGGGAGCATTAACAGCTTGAGCATAAAACCAAATTTTTCAGAGATGTACTTTGGTCGCAATTAAACACCAACATCGACACACAACATGTGGCGCTCGAAACAGTCTCTTCAGCACGCTCGAGAAAATGAGGAGTTACAATTAACCTGAAACAGCTGGTAACAAGTGACTACGATGCAATTCTCAAGTGTTAAGTTGCACATTGGAGATAAATGAGCCAGAAATAGGTTTAAAAAAAAAAAAAAACGTGCAAAGTTTGATCATTACAGCCACTGTGAACGGCATTTCTGCTTGGTTCTCCCATTTTTATGGACAGTCATTAGCCGGTTAAGGGTGAACACATCTGTTTCCCGATGCTTTTGTCTAGCTTGACATCTTGGTGTCAAACTCATGAATTATTCAAGCGTCTTGATTAACATAAAGGGTACGATGACGCTAACATGCTGGATAATAAGTGTAAGGTCTGTGCTGAACGAGTTTTAAGATTAAACTCTGGTGCACTGACAACACGCTATTTATAAATGTATGAGAAAACAACGTATAAATGCCGTTCAGTTGTATTAGTTCATATTGATAAACGTATCAAATTTAATTTTTCCCCTGGGACCAATAATCTTATGAACTGCCTCTAATATTGTTAAGTGGTGATTATGTAAGTTCTCGTATTGCACAGCAACACTGATATTACAGCACTCTCGCACACATTCACACTCCTGGGTATTGAGTCAATAAATGAAGGCAGCTGCCTCTGACTGCACTTATCAGTCAACATTTATTCCCGGTCCGTCTCCATGTAGCTCCCACTACATGGTTGTTATCTCAATTTCTTTCTTTTTTTTTTAAAATTTTCCTTTTTTTGTGTGCATGATGCTCACAGTGTAGTCTACACAAAAGGAGCAGTCATTAAAATACGCACACAGCGGAGGCATTCTTTGTAAGTATGAGACACATCTCTCTTTTTTCCCGACACCTTTATCTTCCATTGTGCCTCTCTTTTCTCAGTCACCTGACACGTTGGAACCCCTCGGCTTCTGCATTATAGTATATCAGAAAAATCCCTGACATCTGCAGGTCAGCGTGATCTGCAACACAAAGAAATTAATAACCTGAAGAGTTTATAATGTATGCAACAATTCCGCTTTGGTTTGAATAATCACTGAAACACTGTTAATATTCCCAGTCTGTACTACAGCCCGCTCAAAGGACTATTTAGTGTGTTTGGTTTTACATTTCTGTTACACTTTCTGTGATTTTGCTGTACCAACATCTTTTAAAAATAAAAATAAAAATTGTGTATCGTTTAACTGTGGCTTTTTGATAACCTTGTATATATTTTTTATATCTCTAAATTCCTTATCTTTCTGTTCACATCTTTGAATAGATGGTTTTAACTTGTGAGACTTTGTGCATGGATGAGCTGCAAAATATCTTCCTTAATAGTAATTAATAATAAGAAGAGTAGTTTGGAGAGCTGCTTTAACACCTGGATGTCTGTGGTGTGACTACACACAGAGCAGTGTGGCAAAGAAAAAAGAACTCAGGAGCTCCCTCTGGTGTTAATACATAAAATATTTTCATAACAGACCAGTGGAAACAGAACGAAACCCAAATTTCCCACCCATCAAAGGCTAAAACAGAACGGCAGGGCTTTTGCAGCTCCTGGAAATCATGGGTTTCTACTAAGATAAAGTCCACCCAGTGCAGTGAGCCTATGAAAGAGCGTCAAATCTCATTTAGATATCATTCAGATTTCAGCTTAATTAACCAGTTTGCGTCTCCCTGCCCGTCACCGCAGATGGCATCAAGGAGTAATGCTTGTATCCCGCACAAAGACACACAGACACACACATGCACAAAAAGGTCTGGTTAAACGATTTCAAAGCTTTCCGAACTTACTGATATAAGACGACTTCGGATTGTGCCTCTGCTTCCCCGGTGTGCAGAGCCATCTAAGATATCACTAGGGGGCATTGTTACACTGCAGGAGGAAAGGCCGCCAATCAAATATAAGTAGATTTCCATGGCAACTACATTTTCTACACTCCTTTATCTGTGGAATATATTCCATGTGTTTCCACTGTAAGTCAAAACCTTAAGACAGAGTTACCATTGTTAACATCCTTTAAAAGAATGCAAATCGCTGTGATGTGTCAGATTTATCACTTTGAATAAAGAGCATTTAACTTGGGTGAAGTATTGTTTTTTTGTTTTTTAAAATATACAGTGGAAATAATTTTATTATTAATACAGAGGTCTATAAAGACTCAGATGTGGAGAGGTATCAACAGCCCTCGCTTATTTGCAGTGAAGTGTTTTGAGATGGAGAGAAATACAACTTGAGGTCAAGATTACAGGTCAGTGCAGCACAATGGCCCCATAATGGGTGAAAATGTGTGATGTCCTGGCAGTGTTCTGTTGCCTCTCTCAATAGGGGCTGATGTCAAGGTTCAGGACTCAGTGTTCACTGCTGGTTCGAGTGGTAATTGGAATGTAAGCTACATCTCTATAGCTCTACGATTGAGCTTAGTCCCTGTGGGAACAGAGAGTGGCACGAACTTGATAGTGAAGAGCTCTATTTTCTTCTCTTCTTATTGATCGGGGTGCTGTTTTGTCTTTTTTACTCTCTATTTTTACTTCACGAAGGGCACTAGATTGAGATTAATGTTTTAAAATTAAAACATGCTTATTCGTGTTTCCATTAGAAGTGTAAACTTCGGCTCTGTCACAAGGACACAGTGCGGTGTAACCGGGTTTAACAAGGCATACCTGCAAATATAAAACTTCTTAAATCGTCTTCTGAATAAGAGTTAACAGATGTGAGAGAGGCAATCATTTACGTGGCTTTATTGTTAGATAGCAACAGTAAGGATGTAGCAACACTATGCAGACTGTATATAACAACACTTTTATAGTATAGTGTTTTTTTTAGCATGTGCATGACAAAATGAGCACAATGAACAAACTGATTTATTGTCTGTTTAGGTTTGGTTAAATGTTCCAGGTGTCTTCAAAACCTTCTGTGTGCAGGGTCACGCAACATGCTTGGCAATCAACAAATCAATCAGATCATTAAAACTGGCACTGGGTGCTCATCTTTTATACCAATTTCCAAGAAAGCCCTTGCTTCCTCAAAAAAAATAAAAAAATAAGATGACGTGAACTGTGTGATGTGACGGTCAAATTTCGATACCTTCATAAACAGCCCAGCCTTGACGTAAGCATATACTATACCATGTGTTGTATAATGCAACATACACTCCCGTTGTGCACCTTGCAAGTACCAACAGGGACCTGGTTTTGCCTTAAGAACTGCCATAATTCTTTGTGTCATAGATTCAGCAAGCTGCTGGAAACATTCCTCAGAGATTTGGGTCCATGGCATCACACAGTTGAAGCAGATTTGTGGGCTTGCACATCAGTGATGTGAATCTCCTGTTTCACCACATCCCAGAGGTGCTCTGTTGGACTCAGATCTGCGGAGACCATTTGAGTACAGTGAACTCAGTCATGTTCAAGAAACCGGTTTGATATGATCCGCACTTTGTGACATCCTGCTGGAAGCAGCCATCAGAAGATGGGTACACTGTGGTTATAAAAGGATGGACGTGATCAGCAGCAATAGTCGGGTAGGCTGTGGCATTAAAATGATGCTCAGATGGTACTGAAAAGTCCAAAGTGTACCAAGAAAATATCCCCCACATCACTGAAACACTGATACAAGACAGGATGGATCCATGCTTTCATATTGTTTAGGACAGTTTGTGTAGATGCTGTAGCTCATCTGCTTCAAGGTTTGATGTCCTTTTAGTTCAGAGATGCTCTTCTTCATACCTCAGTTGTAACAAGTTGTTATTTGAGTTAATATTGCTTATCAGACTGAAGCAGTCTGGCCATTCTCCTCTGACCTCTGGGATCAACAACACATTTCCTCCCAGGGAACTGCAGCCTACTGGATGTTATCTACTTTTTGGACCATTCTCTGTAAACCGTAGAGATACTCAGAACAACTGTGGCACAAGCAAAGCCACTTAAATCACCTTTCTAAGCTATTCTGATGCTCAGCTTGAATTACATGTGTAAATGCACTGATTTGCTGCCATGGAATGAGTGTTCAGTTATTTGTGTTAAAGAACTAAAATAAAATGTCCTGTTTACACACTTTCAAATGATCTGATTTATTGTTACGCAACAGGACTCAAATGAGTTAGCTAAGCTTTGTCACAATAATCATGTCTTATGCTAGAATTTACCTAAATCAAAGTAACTGATAAATTAAAATGCTCAGAATCTGAAAGTTAAATAATTTGAGGAAACTTTAAATTAAACTTCAAATTAAATTAAAGACCCATCTTTATTTCCATTTGTAACTCTTTTTAATCGCTCATTAAGCTGATATCAGTTGCACGTGGGTGTGGACTAATACTGCACAAACTTTTGAACCTACACCCACTCTGTGGACATAAAAAGAGCAGGACTATAGGCAACTGTATTCTCTAGCTGTATCGACTACAAATTCAAACAGGTAAAATGGTTGATATGCGTTGATGGGGAAAGTAAGGTCCACTCGGCAGCCATTCACCCTCTTTATATATCGGGAAAGGGCAATTACGTGCATGAATGAGCAGTAATTGTGCTTTGAATTCACCAATAAAGAGGCTCAACTGTTTTGAATATTAGAAGTGGGCGCCCCGTGTGTGTGCAGGTACAGTATTCGTGGGAGTGACGAACCCGCGGGCTTGCGCTTTTTGCCTGGATTGATTGACATGCCACAGACTCGCGCGCACGCACATGCGGACAGAAATATTTTCCAATGTTTTCTATACACGCATATTTAAATCCATGCCCAGGTGCCGATATATGAACAGTCAGCAGTCCACACACGCACACGCACACACACACGTACGCACACACAAACAGACTCGCTGCTTGTCCTCTGACCTCTGAAGCTTCCAAAATAGAAAAAAGACCTTGTGGAGACTTGTTGCAGTTGTTGACTCCGCAGTTTTTGGCTGTCATTCAAAAAAAAAAAAAAAAGTTTCTCACAAGTGGAGGCTGAGGTGGAGGGGAGGGAAAAAAGTGCGCGTGCAGCTAACTTGACGTAAAGTCTTCCAGAGGGAGATGTTTGTCATACCGTCAGTGCTTAATCATAGCGTGGACTAAAAAGTTGTCATCCACTTAAAATGTTAAATAACAGAAGCGCCTACCGTGAAAGCTGAGGGCGAATCCCTGATAGACTGATTCATCACTCCAGCTGCTCTTCTTCTTATGGGTGAGTTGTAGAACAGAAAATGTGACTGCTTTATGTTATTTTAGTCTGACTTACGGCAGAAAGAGGCATTCAGCTTTGTAATAGAGGGATATAATGTGAGAAGAGTGGATGGGTTATTTATCAGTGTTTATATACAGAGGCAGACTTTTAAAAACCTGCACCTGTACCTCAGCATGATATTGGAGCTCAAGTGCCAAATCATGTACTGAAGATAGAAGAGAGCCACAAATGCCTGAAAAGATTCTAATTAGACTCTTATCTTCTTACTTTAATGTTAAAGTCACCTGCCCACTTTCCTTACATCTCTAACAAATGGAGGAAGCTTTACATGCAAACTGTTCATAGCCAATAATTGGGGCAAATGATCCAACACTGGTATTGGTATCAGATCACACTAGCATGAGAGGGTTGATACTTTGTTTCTATCCTTACTATATACATGCACAAACCTTTTGTCACACCTAAAGTGCTGTAGAGACAGACACATTTACATTCCAGCTCTCCAAAAAAGAAAAAGAAAAAGAAGGAAAAAAGGTTCAAAATACATGAAATACTGAAAGATGTGTTCTGTTGTATCATTTATCTATTTATTGTGATAATTAAGCCATTTAGCGGTCATTAAAATGTTTAAAATTTGCAAATTGATGATGATTCATCTTATAAATCATGGCACACTGCTCTCCCCTAAATAAGCTACCTTTATAGGTTAAAAATATTGATTTCTGTATCAGTGTTGGCTTTGTATTTACTTGGTATCAGATCCGTAGCAAAATTTGTAGTATGGCGCAGCACTAATAGTGTGTTTCACTCTCTGTTACTCAGTTACTACGCCTCTCAGAGGGTGAGGAGCAGTGGTGGGTTAGTGGGTGAGTCGCCCAGAGCATTAGCCAGGCTTAGTCCTGTGAAGCTGGCCTATTCAGGACTCTGCAGCTTTGTCATGGTGAAATGGGTCGCATCTCTTTCTTTGCGTGACCCAACATGACTGAAATGTGGTAATTGGGGAATCCTGCGGTCCTCACTCCCTGTGGTGATGTTTGTACAAAGCTTTCAATAAAGTAATTTACAGTAGAACGGGCTGTGGCACGAGAACAGGGTCAGCTTTTAATTTTAAAAAAACATCCTGTGTTGCGATTGTTGTCAGCTTTTTCAGATTTTTTTCGCATGTCAAGGGTCATGTAGTCTCAGCCGATGGAAACACACACTGTGAATATGTGCATACAGATGCTCTTTGCAGATGCCTTTACTGTTTCTGTTTGGATAGACACACATGAATGCTTTTAAAGATTTAGCCACGCTATGGGACAACAATGTTGTTTGGTCTGTCTGATGGGTTTGGCCTGCAATCAATCATAAGGAGACACATTCACGCGTACAGTAGCAACTACTACGTAATATCTAGTTTTTTTTTTTTTTTTTAATGAAGACCATCTTAAAAGGATAAATCATGATTTTGATGACCACTGCAGATAGGACAACATTTTCCAAGATGTAGAAATCACCCATGACTGGTTACCTTATTACTAATGACAGAATTCAGCCTCCGGTGTTCAGTTTTACGTGCTGGTCTACATCCTCAGGTCCAGCTGCAGATTTTTAACCTTCAACAGTAGGGTAAGCAGTAATGATCATTTCCATACCAAGTTATCAACATTTTTTAATTGAAATTTCTTTGTTCAATTTATACAGAAAAAATATTTACTGGTCAAACAAAACCAGACATTTGATTTTCTCACATTTGAAAACATAAAACATTTCAAAACACCCATAGCAGTTTCCCTGAATCCAAACTGAAGCTTGCATTTGACATTTTTTATGCAGTAAGCAGAATTTTTAATGCTGCAAGCAGAATTTTAGTGAAGAAACGACTGCAAACAATAAGCTTATCAAACGAGTCAGTTGTTAAATTTTCTATTGTTGCCTCGAACAGTGCACAGAAACACTCAGTTATTTAGGCTCTTCCCAGTTCAGTGAAAAAAGTATATATTTTTTTATCATCCAGGTTGTTTTAAACAAATGCTTCCAGAACAACATGAATTGAACCTTCCACATTCATGACTCACCGGCATTTTCTGGTTTATTACAGGGACAGAAAGGATGGTAAATTCAAAATGTCAGATGGTGAGTGGTTTTTCTGAGTGCACTTATTGTGAAGCAAGTGACTGAATGCAAACTGATGGTGGATTCATGCAGGAAATGTCATAACGCTTTGACACTGTGAAATAAAAATCAAAACTTTCAAAAGCAAACACAGGAGCTCCACAGTGGCACCAATGAGACGGCATAAATGTAACGGGGTGCCAGGAAATCACCTCCTGCTCCTGCTTTTCAGAGGTTGTACACATTGTCACCCCGGTACTGGTATGTTCAGCATGTGTTGTAACATGCTAGGCATGTTGTTTCCAACTATCTAAGCTACCTTTTGAGGCAAAAGACGAGATAATTGCTTTTTGGCAACCTACGTAATTGTATAATTGGAGCCTGCTGCATTAGTAAATCACGTCCTTCTTTTCAGAGGCTGAAACTTGACAGAGACACCTCCATAACTTTGTAACATACACATTTTATTGACTTAATGTTACACTCTAATATCCTCTTGTACATGGCATATGTTTCCAACAGTCAGCTGTTGCTTTATACATCGCGTGGATTTAATATCTTGCAAAATGTGTTGTGACAGAACAGAGTATATTTAGCTGCCGTCAGCATCTGAGCAGCTCATGGTTATCCATTAGAAGAAGATAGTTTAATGTAAGAGCCTTACCAGGCAGGGGGTGAATTTCTCAGCCACTTAATCAGTGATGCATGGGGAAGAGTAAAACTCCATGCCAGTCACTTATAGTCAACAAAATTATGGTATCAACATGAGGCCACTGCTTGAATGACTATAACATAACCCAATAATCAAATTTAATGGTAGAACAGACCTGATTGCAAATGGCTTTGCTTTTCTGTCGCTTCCAGAGACATTTCAGGCAGTTTAATGTGCGCGTTTCTTGTTTTCAACAGAAATTGATTTCTATTTTGAAGCTGCTGATGAGGCGGTTGGAGATTGCCATTGTGAGAAAGCGAAAGAACAAAGTCAAATAAAATTTTCAGATCTGCAATTATCTGTTTATCATAATGGTCCTTGTGACTTAATGGGCAGAAGATGTTAAATGATTTCGTGTGCACAGCTATGCAGCGACAGTAAATTGTAAACTAATAAATTCTTTGCCGCATAAGTTAAGTTACAGATAATTCACAGAAGGCTTCAAACGATTCATTTGTTTGAGGAGAACAAATTGAAGTTACTGCTTTAAAGTAGACGGCAAAGGCTGCAGGATACGTCTCCCTGCAGCAAAAAGGAATGTGAAAGAAACAGGGATGTTTACTATCCTAGAGAAGCACAGCGATCACATCTTTTGCATATTAGTAGACTCAGAGAACACGTTCGTGTGGATTAACTGGTAATCTGAGAGTACCGCATATATGAATAAATTAAGAGGACCGCGTGTGTGTCTGTGTGCTTCTGAACCTGTTCTTGAGAATAGAGAATGAAGATAACAGCTGTGAGAATAGTGTCACGATTGATCTTGGCAGGTTTAACTAATGCTTTGTGCAAACTTTATTTATATATTATCCTTGCCTTTGATTCAGTATCGAGTACCACGGCGCCATACGCGATCTGTGTACAGCCTTTGATACAAAACAAATCGACGAAAGAAAATGAAAGAAAACCTCTGAAAGAGGTTTTTAAAGTTTGACAAAAAACAGCAGGTGGCTTTAAGGTGGCTCTTTCTGCTCAAAGATTTCCAAAGGACAGGCAGACATTGCCTTTAAACTTGTTCGATAATTTAGTTCTGCTTCGTTGGTCCATGTTAATTAGAAGATGACCACTGAAGATGCACTACAGCTCTGTGTGTATTTGGTGGGGGAATTTATTGCTTTGCTCCAAGGACAGCCAGTCCACCTTTGGAATGCTTGTAAAATATTTACAGCAGACACTGACACAGGGAGTCACTGCTCATCAACACAGTGGTTTAAAATAGAGGGGGCACTGCAGCGTGAGAAACTGATTGTGCCTTCAGATTGTCGATCTTACCATCTGTTTAAACAATTGTTGACAGCTTTTGCAAGCATCAAACTTTCACTCATCATGGGATAAAGCTTTTATTCTCTGGAAATCCCTTACAAATTCCCAGTAAATCTTCCCGACATAAATGCCAGTATTTCTGTTACCATGGTTGTTTGGCTTTCTGCCTCTCAGCTCTGGCAGTTCCTAACTACCAGGAGCAAAGGTCATGACCGCTCCAGCCGACAAATGTTGGGTGAAATCAGACAGCGCCTCAGACAGGGGGCACAAATAACTTTGGACCCCGTCTAAATTGGAGCAACTGATACTTCTACACGAGAAGGTTGGGATGATCTGGCTTTGAGGGCGGTCACGAAGGCTGTGCTCAGCCTACTTTCACCCCCCATGCCGCACCTTCAAGAGTTTTTGGACAAGTTCAATTGACAATAGGATGAATTCCTTGTAGTGAGTGGGGAGCATGGTGTGTTGGCACTTGAAATGCTCTTCACAGCACTCTGTTGGACTCTTGCTTTTGAACAGTGCCCTCACTGTTAAACCCCTTTTCCAGGGCAAAAACATACTTTTAGTCACGCATACAGAAATAAGATGCGCCATCTACAGCACATCGCCCTGTTGACCGGGACAGCATGTTCCTGTCGCCTGGCTATGAAGTAAACATCCTCTCGATGTGTGGCCGCCTCCAGCCAATATATCATTGGAGTTTTGTTGTTTTCCTGGAACCTGGAGAGAGATGTGCACCTTTAGATAGACTTCAGCAAAGTTAAGGCATATCACAAAACCAAAACCTTCCATGTCCTTACATGTTCCCCTGCTTTGAGCCTGATTTACATGAGCCAGGACAAGTTCACACTACACAACAAGCAGGCTGAAAGCAATTCTTTTAGACTTCATTCTTCTCTGCTCACATGGCTCATTTAGTTGGCAGTAGTCCTTGATTTTCACAAAAAAGATGTAGTTTTGTGAAAGGAATATTTACAGTGTTCTATATTAAAGATTGTGTGTAAATAAAAGCTACTGTTTTATTCGCCCCCCCCAATTAGAAGTAACTCTATATCATTTGATTACTATTTCTTATTTATGTGTTAAAAGAATTATCATTTGATTATAATCATATTATTGTAGCTGGTCAGCATGGGGCCCATTTTATTTACTGTGGGAAATCTACAAATCTACGACCATTTTAACATTTTCAAATCTAAGGTAAGGTAATTAAAGGTAATTAAAGCATTTTTACAGCTATCAGAAAAAAAATATGAAATAGAGGCATGAGGTAGCCTCAAGTCTGGTGCCTAAAAACTGATGTATAAGGTAAAGTTGCTTTCACAGATAGCAAAAGTTTTTAGATGCTGAAAAAAGGCATGGTTTGCATCGAACGAGCTAGTTAGGATAAACAGTAGCAGAGGCCAGTTACTGTTTGTCCCAACTAACTGTTTGGTTGATTACAGTAAACACTGCAACCTTAGTAAATGATCAAACTGAAGAGCAAAAATAGAGGTCATGATCAACTCCTAATGTCATTACTGCTAATTAATTTTATTACCATATATTAAAATAAAAACTCAGGGGCTTCTTTAACCATAATATTCAAAAGCAGTGATGCCTTTCAGAGTTTAACTGCTATGTGTACATTACAACAGTAATACCATGAAACACTGATTCCTACAGTATGCAATGATAATATTTTTTTTTTTGCAATAATCATTATCTTTCCCAGGTCTCTGAAATATTTAGCTCTCCATTTGTTGCAAAGATTAGCTTTGACCACAACATTCAGTGCAATAATTTCACTAACAACAGTCCTGAACTCAGTGTCTGTCTTTTGCGCCTGCTGGAATTCGATTCAAATGCTAATGAGCAGAATTCCCATGGATTTCTCTCTCCTGTGCCATAGATATCACCCCCAAAAACTCAACAACACAGCCCCCCCCCCCCGCTTGCTTTCTTTCTGTTTTTGTCTCTCTCGTACTCTCTAACTTCCATTCTTTGTCAGGGTCAAAACCTTGCTCACAGCAATCTGGCACTACACCGGTAGTACCCAGCGCTACCTTTCCAGCAGGTATTAATATGCATATGCATCACCATCAGGCCATGCAGAGGCTCTGGCAAATCAACCACTATTTTCCTTCTTGTCAGAGATGCTACTTTCCCATGAATCGATAAGATGGCTTGATATTTCTATCAGATAAAAATAGTCTTTTGGGGACACTATTTATTTATTTATGGAGGAGAAATCCCTGAAAACTTTAGTGCACAAACACTGTGGCTCAGATTTGCTGCATTAAAAACATGACAATTATAGCAAAAAATTGTAGCAGTACCATGTGTTTTAAAATGTGCACTTGTAACTACTTTAAAAAAAACTATTAAAACTGTCAGACTTATTTCTTCATGGCAATATTTGTGTGCTACCTTGAAGTCTCATTTTTCACTGGTAAGCTACCAAAGTGCTTCCTTAGTCCTAGTAGTAACCTTGTGTGAGAAGTGGAGGTATTTGCTAATTGCGAGTTAGCAGAGTTGCTTGGGGGGATGTTGCAATCTCTGAAGTGCAGTTATGAGACTTCACTTGATACTTGGCTCTGAATGTGGGACCAGCCGCCCTGGTTTTAATCACAGCTTGCCAACTTGTTGAGTCTTTGTTGAAACATTTACTATTCTGATTGCTGTTGTCACATGTTACGCGGCGCACCTGTTCATGGCCTGAAAGACGTAAAGCGGTGTATCATCTTCATATAGACTGATGTGGGTGGAGGGTAAGGGTAGCGCTGTGTATGTCTGTCCTTTTTCGTCTATCTTCTGGCGCTTTCCTCTACACACCAGCTCCCAAACTTCCGACCTAACACAGAAGAGCCCCTAAAACACTCTTTAATGGATCCTTTCAATTGGACGCACAAACCAGAACAAACACTTTCATTCATGGTGTTCCAAAAATGCTAATGAAGCAAGGCCCTGACACTTTCACAGGGGTACCCCTGTCATGAGCCTGTGTTAGACAGCAGTGATGCTTTTGCTCAGACAGGGTGATGCAAGGTACAGCTCCTATGGTAGTTGTCCCAACAGTAATTTAAACCCACCAAGGCAAATAATCTTCTCAAGTGCACCTGGCTCTGAGCCATGGCATATATGGAACAAATCAAGGGCAAACCAGATTGAAAGTATGAAGAAATAATTGTCACCTTTTCTAAAACAATTCTTGAAATTCCCCAGTTGCCTTTTATGCTGTCAACGATGTGGACAGTGCCAAGAA
Source organism: Etia nguti (assembly GCA_015106755.1). Lineage (NCBI taxonomy): Eukaryota > Metazoa > Chordata > Actinopteri > Cichliformes > Cichlidae > Etia > Etia nguti. The sequence goes on along the minus strand of VUQG01009616.1, from coordinate 46,552 downwards.
TTTCCATATGTCATCATTGAGATATGTAACATTTTACAAGAAATTGCGGTATGCAAATGACAGCCAACATTTGGTGATGATCTTCATACCTCAGCAGATAACTGCATGCGCTGCTGTGCTGCACTCACCAAGCTGCAGAGAAGACCATGGATTGCCAAGTACGGTCCAAGTCCATAAAGTAGAAGGATGAGAGACTTCTCGTTATATAATCGATGATAGAAACTAACCAGTCACATTATTAGGTACACCTGTTCAGCTGCTTATTAACACAAATATTGAATCACTCAATCACATGACAGCAACTCCATACATTAAGCCATGTAGACATGGTCAATATAATCTGCTGAAGTTCAAACTGAGCATCAGAAAGGGGAACAAAGGTCATTTAAGTGACTTTAGATGTCACATGGATGTTTGTAACAGATGGGCTAATCTAAGGTGATTTCCCCATATAATTATCCTAGAGTTTACAGAGAAGGGTCCAGGAAGAGAAAATATCCAGACGAATGCAGTTGCCTTGGTGAAAAGACCGCTTCGAAGGAATAGTAACTCAAATAACCACCCATTACAACCAAGATATGCAGAAGAGCATCTCCAAACACAAATGGACTACTACAGCAAAGGACCCCACTGCGTACCCTCAGCTAAAAACTGAAGCTGCAATTCACACAGGCTTACCCAAAATTAATAGACTTCTGCATTTTGATGGTAGGGTCAGAGTTTGACATAAAGAACATGAAATCATGGATCCATCCTGCCCTGTATTAATGGTTCAACCTGATGCTGGTTGTGCACTAGTGTGGGGGAAATTGTCTTGGCTCACTTTAGACCCGTTAGTACTATATGAGCATCATTTAAATGCCACAATCTACCTGAGGATCACAGTGTACCAGTCTAATGATGGCTGCTTCCAGCAGGATAGGTGACCATGTTACAAAGCTCAGATGACCTCAAACTGGTTTCCTGAACATGACAGCTCGTTGAGCATACTCAGCTGCCCTCAACAGTCACCAGATCCAAATCCAATGAAGAATTTACATTATTTACATTTTTACCCAGCATTTTACTTAGACACGTACAAACCTTGTTTTTCAAAATCAGATTGCATTTGACTGAAAGCGATCACCACGTGAAGTAGACGACGATAACATCTTTTTCAGTCAGTTTCTAAATAGCTTTGTAGTTATCTAACTGAGTTATTGGGATCTGCAGATTTCTTCAGATGCAACAATGCGGTATAGGGTTGAGGGAAAATTTTGAAGTGACTCATGAGTCTTATTCTCTTGACATGTTGCAGCAGATGCTTTGAAACTCCTTTATTTCCAGCTCATCAAGAATAGGCAGGCAACTAATTTATTTCTGATGAGTTTCTCACAAGTTAATTCTTTTTTAAATTAGTTGATATGTAATAAATTACCTTTGCTTGTGGTATTTGTTTATTTTTTGGCTGTTATAGATGTAATTTACAATCTGTGCTGGTTACTCATGTCACCTCTTATTCTCACACACATATGAAACTGACCTAAACTGTGTCTGTGAACGCTTTTCTTAACGGAGGAGGCTGCGGGCTGAATTTGTTTGAAGCAAGAAAGAATCATTTATGTTTTTTAAAGTGATACAAAGATTGCTCTTTTGACAGCCAGAAACTGTGTTTTGAGTCTTTAAAAGGCGGGGTGAGAGGTGATGTTGAGTAGAGTGAGAGTGTCCACAATTATGTGTTCTTCCTACAAGATGAGGCAAGTTTCATTCTTCTGTGAGGATTTATTACTTTGTCTGTTTGAGCTTTTTGGAACACATTTCTTTTTACACTTACAAACAGTGAATCCATCTGGATCCATCACAAAATACTTGATGCACTATGACAAAACTACAGATTGTATACACACATTCTCTAGCATTTCAAAAAGAATTAATTATGACTGAAAACCAAATTCTCACTTGTTACTTTCTTTCACAAACAGTGACAACAATGTGTTTATGGGTCATTGGAAACATTGCTTTAAATGAAATGAAATTTGCTGCAAATGTGAATTATATGTTCTCCCAATAGCTAAAAAAAGCCACACAGACACCTAAAACTGAGTTGATAATTTTTTGTACATTACTAACAGAAGACAATAGGGGCATATTAAATGATTTCCTTCTAATGTCTTCAATAACAGTAATTCTGTTGTAATATAGAAACATATCATTTAAAAAATTGGTCAAAATGTAAATATTGTGCTTTAACTGACAACTTATGCAAGTTTGTTAAGCAAACTAACGAAGGACAGCTGCTGCACAGATGACTGTTTTGAAGCAAAAACTCTTACAAGACTTTACTAACCCAGCTAAATTCCACTTTAGGCCTTCGAGATTATCCCATAAACTAATTACCGGCTTAGTTCAGACAACAGAGCACAGCACTGCTCGTTTATCTGCCTCTCTGCAACAGTGATGAACAATGTTTTGAGATGAAGGCAGGTTTGATGAGGTCTTCTTGTGGCCTCACTGTCTGAAGGGAGGAAGTTGAGTGTGACAGCTTGTCTCCAAACTATCTTTCTCTTTGCTGCTAGCTATGGAAAACTGATTAAGCTTCTGAATGCCACCCTTTGTCACCCTACAACTGCAAGGGACATATTTCAATAGTGATTCATGTTCTTTTATAGGCTGTCTCACTCAGAGGACTTTGACTTTTTCTATGAATGGAAATTCAGTTTTTCTAGCAGTTTTTTAAAGAAAATATATCATTTCTGTTCAGATGAAAGATCCGCAGATAAACTATCCTGTGCATAGTCAAACTTAAGGACTGTGGGTTGAGTATTAGGAATTTATAATCCTCATAGCGTGCGTGGAATGCGCGCCATTTGCGTGCCAGGCTAGCTCCTGTTTATTGAGGCAGCTCTTCACATGTCACTCCACAAATCACTGTGTTCCACAGCGGGAAGCACTTAAAGCACAACTGAGTGAGCTTGGCACCACTTTCATGAGCAACACACACTAATCAGGCCTCCGCAAAAAGCACATGTGCTTTGCAAGTTACATTCACATTAGGCAGTGACGCAAGGAAACCTCTGTTGTGGTGCTAAACTGAATGAGCATGTGTTAATGACTGAAAAATCTGTGTGGTGTTTGAAATTTCATAACAAATCTGCTAACGAGATGAATTTCAGGAAACGAGCACAAAGACAAGTGTGTTTACAGGTCCTATACAGAGAGTGAATTATAGCACAAGGAGCATTTTTATGTGTAACTTGCCACGTGCCTTTGTATGCATTACAATGTTTTTTTGTAGCTTTTTCTAGTTTCGAAATGCGAGCTGCTACACATCTGTGGTTTTAAACCTGTTATGCCTGTATAGAGTGTAAAGTGGAGAGCTCCGGCCTCTTTACATAACACCGGCAGCACAGGTTTGATGTGGAAATGTTTGATGTGTGTCAGGGAGCTGTTTGTGTGAATTCCGGGCATAGATGATTACCCGCTTGTTTAATTGCTTGAGGGACTTAAAGTGAAATGATGGAACCAACAAGTTACGACAGATCAACGCTTTGAATGTGGAGGTAAGAGCAGGCGTTGTTGTTGTTGACAGGGGAAACGGGTCAATTACGGCCACGTTACATGTCACTAAGGCTAATATTGTATTGCAGCCACTTTGAGCTGGAACTCTCCCAGTTTACTGGTGAGTACAGGTAGTTTTTAAGATGGCTCTGTATTTTTGAATACATTTTTTTGTTTTTTTAAAAAATAATATTACAGCCGGAATGAGTGGCGCACCGATACTTACCAATCAGCGAGATTGGTAAGAAAGTGTAGATGAAGAAATCACAGAGAGAAACCAGTCATTATCTAAAGAGAATCTCAGGATCTGTCATAATTGTGGACAGTTGAAATATCACTTCCACTTAGTAATAACACAGTTGAAGCAGGAAAAAGAAAAAACATTGCTTAAACTTATTTCGTCTGGGTGTTAGTTTTTTGTTTCTCCAATTTTGTAGCTCAGACTCTAAACAGTCTGAGTAGAACGGCAGCTTGGATTAGTTATAATAGCTCATCTAACCAAATAACTATTATTTACGATCAGATCTGTGTGTAACATGAAATCATAGGTACTCTGTAACATAGTAGTTCTGATTTACAAACAAGTATTCTTCATGATTATATTGTTATCTGAAGAAGTTGTTTGTCAACAGATGTTTGTAAGAAACCCGATAGCTGCCATTTCAATGCTGACAGCAAAACGTGTCATTCTTTCCTGTGCGCTTTTGTCAGCTGACACACTGAAATCTTCCCAATTGTTACTCAACATGTAAGAATGTGAAAGAATGAGCTACAATCTTAGCTGCCGTTGCGACTTAAAGCATAGGTGTGCCTCTCTTCGATGATACTCATTGTACGCACGTCACAGACACGTATTGTTATTTTAACCTAGTCATCTCGTACTGCGCGCCCTGCTCCATTACTGCATGTCAAGCTATTTTAAAGGCAAGTTTGTTTGGAAGATATTTTGCAATTACCACGAAGTCTGTAGCAAAAAGCCTTGTAATTATCAGAAAGTACCAAGAAGGTTGGGGAGAACACGCATTATGACAAAAGGTACTGGGAAGGGCTACGCCGCAGGGAACCGAGAGTCACCTTAAAACATGAAAGGGTGGAATTTGCAAGTGACGTGTGTCTCTCGTTTGTTTTAAAAGCTATACGCTGATTTAACAAACACGGTGAAGCTGGTCATGAGCAGAGACTATAAAAACACTTTTTTTGTCCATTCTCCTGAAACGCTCTTTGTTTATTTGTGTAGGAGCTTGCTAAGCTGAGTCATTTGTGGCGTGAGCTATAATTAGAATGATGATACTGTGAATCTGGAGTATATCATATTTTTCTTTTTGTCAGTTAGCACAATTAAACACCAAATATTTGGTCCTGTCTAGTTTAGTAAGAGCAAGGCAATATGTTAGACTCTTAAAGTTGGGAAGGTGCGGGTATCTGTCCCATTCACAAGAATTTGATGTGGTTTAGTTGGCAAATAGCTGACTATAATGCAATGGACAATATGTTAGGTCAATGCCACAAAACACACAATTCTCAGGAGAATTTTTAAGCAATCAGCGAGCAACCTGCCTTATTTCACACACACACACTGAGAGACACACACATTCGCATGCACACAAAGGTCGGGTATTCATATCTTGTGGGGACATCTGAGTGACATAATGCTTTCCTTACCCTAACCCTAACCATGAAAAATGAATGCCTAACCCTTGCCCTTATCCTAAACCTAACCATAACCCAATTTTAACCCTTTCACTAAAACCACATTTTGAGTCTCAAAAGTCCTTCAAATTTTTGGTCCCCACAAAGATATGAATACACACACACA
>VUQG01009616.1:22704-41152 GCA_015106755.1 Etia nguti | reverse complement strand
AGCATAGCCTGTTCGCTGCTCATGTAAAAACACACACACACACACACACACACACACACACACACACACACACACACACACACACACACACACACACAGTCTCCCCTTTCTCCTTTTCATCGGGCTGTAATTCGTGCCTGCCGCTGTCACTTTTAACGAGGTAACTCTATCCTGGATGTATTTACTTAGATCAGATAAGTGGTCGTGCTATAGTGATTGTCTTTTTATTCATGTTAATCTGAATGCCTTTTCAGCCTAATAGCATGTCAAACGATGACTGAATTCGGAAGTCTGTTAGAGGCTTGGCCTTTTAAGTTTTTATGTGTTTACAGGAACTGTGCTCTTCTAAACATGGAATAGGTTCATTTAAAGCGATGACAGCTCTCTTAAATGAAGTGCATAATTATGTCCAGCCCTTCAGTGCTAAAAGCGACTTTAGGTTAAACTGTAGTCAAGTGAATAAAACGGTGATTTAAAAGTAAAAAAGCTGAACAGCAGAAATAAAAAAGTGCAGCTTCCTGATTTTTCTTTCTTTATTCAAAAAAGAAAAATGTAAATGTAATTGTAGACAGATTGTTAAGCTATTTAGACTTCTAATTTTAGTGCAAATGCAGTTTAGCTTGTTTCTTTCTTTAATTGCTTATTTTTACTTTTTAATTGGGGTTATAGATGTCCTAAAAGAGAGAGAATGTTGTGTAAGCCAAGCAAGGAGCTTACACTAGCAGTCTTCAGACTTTAATATACTAGAGAGTAAATGTCAGCTCTTTTTCCTGCTTGGATGACCCTACAAGGCACCGCGAGGATTCCTCACCCTCTTAGTTCAGTCATTATGTCTCCATTAGAATTATTACCTCTAAGGTACAGTATTGTAAAACAAATCTGAAACAAACTCAAGACCAATTTTTTATGTCTTGCCCATATTGCAAATCCCTGCTTTTTTTCCCTTGGAATATAAACAAGACCTGCTGAGGGAACTACAGTTAGATAACATCAGAAGCTCTACATACAAGGGATATTTGTTTGAATAGCTGAATGAGAAATGCAACCTTCGTTACATATCCCCAGATAAGAAACTACGCTTGCTCGATAAAAACCTTGAGAAAATACAGGAAGGTAAAGCCAAGTCATGCCTTTTATCAGTGCCATCGAGTCTGTTTCAGACTTGTTTTTCCATGCCTCCGTCTATCAATACCCTGGAGCACTGCATGGGAATGAAAGTACACTGCCACAAAAGATCTGGCCTTCTGAGAGAAGATGACTCCGTTCTCTTTTCAATGGAGCTAAGACACACTGCATTAAAATCATTGAGACCGAGCCCGGTGTAAATGGGCGTGCATAGTTTGTAGAGGGCAGGATGGAAAGATCAAGGAAAAAGGGTGAGAGAGAGTAAACTGGAGAGGGGGACAGACATGCCTGCGCTTCCTCTCCACCCATTCTTTAATGCTTACTGAGTAGCCCCGCAGTGCACCCTTTGTCCCAGTTATTGTCACAGGCTTAGAGAGCTTCTTTGCCAAGTGAGAGGCTTTGGCGACATATGTCACTTCAGTGAGTCTCCTGTCGCTCCTTGAGCTGCTTGAGTAGAGGGGCGGGCAGGGAGGCGTGTCTGTGTACCAGGAGGGGAGCAACGTGAGGTGGAGGAGGAAAGGACATGTCAGAGATGTTGATTCAGAGAGAGTTGTTGGAATGATCCCCTGGAGGTCCTGTACTTTTTATGCGGACTTGTAGGGCTGCTGCCTTGAGCCTCGGCTAGAGGTGGACATAAGATGTCAAATGACTCAAAAAACTGTAAGTATTGGTTACTTCACGAACAGTCTAATTTCTGGTCCTTGGGAAATGTTTGGTTTCTGTGCTTACTCCCTCTGTATTTGAGTGGAATGACATATAAAATCAGTTGTCTTTTAGTTTGCAGCCTGTACTCTGCAGCTACACATGCACAGTCTGCAGAGCTTCTGGTCTGTCTGAGGAAAGGCTGTACTAAGTTTGCTTTTAAGGAAGTAGAGGAGATCATTGTATACAGTGTGGGCTGACAAGGATTAGTCATGTAGAAGTCACACTCTCCTCTGGCCAACTATTAGCCTGGGTTACACAATCCCTGTGGATTTGTGGCTATGAGCTGTCATGTGTCAGGTAATGCATCTCTCGGCTGCGAAAACAAATCCTTTGTTATGTGTTTACATAGTGACTCCACCTCATTTATGCTCCAAGGATTTTCGAAATGGACTATGTGAGCTATGTTTGAGTTCTCATTGAAGTGGCAGGTTTGCAGATCTCGACGTGTGTACAGAGTTGAGCAATTTGCCCGACCAACAAAGCAGCCTGGGTGTGCATCACACAGTGCATTTGCACCACATGAATGAAATTGGCCTAAAATCTGTTGTCGTGTTGTTAGGATAACTGAAAATCTTTTCAAAAGCTCCAGCTTCCTTTTTTTTATTCCTGTGTCACTCGAGGACATGCGGGCCTCTTGCCTGAAGACGACTTTGCAGACTCTGTTTGGCTGATGGAGTTTTCTTCCTGTCACATAAATCTCAACACTGTCGCTAAAGTTGTTTTTAATGCCAGTGCAGTGGTACTCTGGGTGGTCTCCAGTGGAAAAACTTTATCTGTGTGTGCCAGTGTGCGAGTGTGCGTTTTCCTCTGGGCTTGAAATACACACTACTGTAGTACCAGACTAGAATAAGTGTGGCTTCCAGCTTCACTGCAGCATGAAAATGTTTGTTCACTCCACTGGAACAAACATCTAACAAGCTTTGTAACCATTCCAACTCACGAAAGATAATCACAATAAGACTTTATTGCAAACAATACTTTGCCACAATCTCTCTTAATTTGTTTAATTGGTTCTAAATTTGAGTGGCTTAATCCTAAATCGAGTCTATAACAATCACCACATTAACCTTGCTCACTAAGTAGAAGCAGCACATGCAGCCATGTGTCCTGAGAAGAACCCAGAGTAGCGCTCAGCCATTGTTAAGCAGCGTACTGTATGACTGCTGGAGCTCACCGCCTTCATTCTACTGATAGCAGGATTAACTGGAGGGTGAACCCATTTGGCATTGCCGGTGCTGCCGCCACAGTCTCAACACTGTGAGAGCTAAGCCGTGAAACAGTGACGGGCTTAGACCAATTTATAAACTGCCATCTTGGATCTAGCGATCGTTGCAGACAGCAGCTTAGCTTTTGTGCCAGTCGGGTTTACTGTAAGCATGTCATGCGATGCCACCAGCCAGGCTTTACAGTTCAAAGGGTAATCACAAAACAAATGCTCTTGGTTCTGCTACAACTTCACAACAATGAAGGACACGAAATAGCTGTTGTCTTCAATAGGATATCTTGCATCAAGTAGTCACAGCTTCTTTAAACTGGTCATTTTCAGAACATTAAGTTTGCTTTTGTTTGTAATCCCTTGATATTTATCATGGAGACTGTTCAGAAATCATTCAGCATATTTAAAATAAACAAACAAACTAAGGCAGAACATTTAATATATTTAACTGGGATTATTATTGCATTATGTGTTTTCAACAACACCTTTGATGACTTTCAGAAATGAGTCTGTCTGTGCTTTATGGTTGAATTACTGAGCGTAGGACTTCTGTTTTCTGACCCTTTCAGGTCCTCTTTGCCTTCCAAATTACAAGTGACAGCAGTTGACCAACACATTCTCCTGATCTCTGTTGTCTCCAGTGGAAGGTGATGAGTTTGGCAGGGAGCTTGTTGCTTCGTCTGCTTTTGGCCTTGACCACCATGGCCTCAGGCCTTAATATCCCTCTAAAAGGTATGAGTGTCATGACACAAGTGCTTGCTAGTTCTTACTTGTGCGGTGCTTAAATATGACACACACAGTTAAATTCACATGGAATGCCTGTGCTGTGTTTCATGTGAATATCGTAAGCTCTACAGAATCAACACTCATGTTTGCAGCTTTTTAAAGCTGTCTCTAAATAACATAAACTGCTTAGAGTAAGTTTAACTGTTACAGCAAAGCTTCCTTTGTTTACAAATTTTTTCCATTATTGTGTTTGAGCGTTCAAGGCTTTATTTGTGCAGTATTGCTGCCATACACTTGTGTGTATTATATCTTATTTACTTCAACAATTTAAGTGTTAACAGTCACCGTTCAGTAACGATTTTTGTATGTGGCTTTATTTTATAGTGGAACAGCCTCCAACCATAATAACGTATACATCAGGTCCCATAATTGTACTTCATTTTGACACGACCATTACTGTCAAGTGTAAAGCCCGGGGCAATCCACCACCAGAGTAAGTGTTGTCAAGTGACAGGAGTTGAAAAAACAAACAAGCCAAACATTAAAGCCTTGATCAGTTGCATGGATGTGAATCATATTTTTGCTCTAACAGGTACAGATGGGAAAAGGATGGCCAAGCCTTTGTCCCCCCGAACTTCCAAACAATCAAAGCAAACCACACAAAGGGCTTACTTGTGCTTCAGAGTGAGGACATGTCCGAGTTCCAGGGAAAATATAGATGCTACGCATCTAACAAGTTGGGAACTGCTATGACAAATGAGATCGAGATTAAAGCTTTCAGTAAGTAATCTTTAGATAAAAAAGATCAAAACCCCGAATTTTGCATTTCAGTGTCATCACTGTTTTGTTTTTGTGTTTCTTTTACAGTCTTTAATGTTGTTGAACATTTGCTTTTCAACTAGGTGTCCCTAAGTTTCCAAAGGAAACCCTCAATCCCATTGTTGTTAGCGAGGGAGAACCAATCACCCTGAAATGCAACCCACCAGAAGGTGTGGCCCCACGTCTTATCTACTGGATGACTGTTGGTAAGCCATGGGGCAGTTTATTATTTTTGTGATTTATATATTGCGTATTCCAGTTTATTAATTTGCTAAAAAGGAAAAACAACTCTTATTACTGCTTCAAAGCAGTTTTTCTAAAAGTGACTGGGGGACGGCTGAACGATTATTACCCCGCTCCAGGCTCGCACTCATGTTTGTGGAGAGCCAGATGCTGTATTGCTTAATGCAGTAATAAATACAGCCCCAGCTTCTCCACAGGAACTTGGAGCTGTATTGATCACCAGGGTCTCCACAAACAGGAGTGCAAGATTGGAGAGGAGCGACCGTTGTTCAGCTGTCCCTTAGCCCAGATATAGCTCTCCTTCACCGGGCGGAGCTGGCTATCCAAGACCAACCAAAGGTCCACAGCACTACAGTATCACTGCGTCTAGGCAGGATTCTGATATTGAGGCGTTCAGTCATAATCCCACAGATGGTAGCTTCTCAACACTGGGGCACCAGCTGAGTGCATAAACCGAATGTCTAAATCTACAATTCCTCTCATACTGAACAGGATTATTATTGCAGCAGTGCTTCATCAGTAGGCTAAAACTGACCTGCCTAATGATGGTCTAATGATGAACATTTTTCCAGGAAATGCTTTAAAAGCACTGCTTAAAAGATCACAGCAACACTTAAGCTAGTGTTTTAATTTTTCCTCAATGGTTTGTAGATGAAAAAGGAAAAAGGCATACTAACTAATGTATTCTTAAATGATGAAGCCCCACTTTTTAGTAAAGTTGGTCATATGTTCTAATGAGTGCTATTGAAATTGTTCAAATAGGCACCCGGAAATTCAGGAAAAAGGAGTAGTGTCTCAGAAAGAGTTTAACCACATGCTTTGATCCTCTTTGCACACTTGGGTGCACAAGTGTGCCAACCACATAATATAAAGATTCCTGACTTCTTTAATTCCGCACATATCCAGTCAATTGCAGCATAATGGTCCGTGTGGTCGAATGACTACTGCAGTGTATTACGGTCTATGATTGACATTTTGCATCTAGTATTTCAGAAGGTGTTTGACGTTACAACAAGTACTCAGTTTAAGCCATCACGGTGCCTTCGCCATTCCTGAGACTGTAACGGATTCTTTCCCTTGTTATCAAACCCGCACTGTGGAGTGCTCAAAGCTGTAGTAGTTTTAGATAGTGTGAGTCTCTGTCTGTGCTGCACCAGAAAATCCCCACAGATAAATGTGGCTGGTGACACATTGTATCCTCCGGCTATCAGTAAAGTTAGCAGTGACAATAAGGACAGTTCAGGTAAAGGTACACACTTGAGGTCCAAGTGTTTATTGCACATCGGGGTCCTTTTCCCTCCACCACCGCCAGAAAAAGTGATTCACTGTGTATAAGGTCACCCCAGTTGTGTCTGAAGTACTTCACTGAAGATCCTCAACCTCCTCCAACAAACCTGACTGATGTCAGGAAGAAAAACATAAGAGGCTTTCAGCTGCTCTGAAGGATAGATCCAAAGGCATGGGGCAGAACGAATGAAAACACTTGTGCAGAGCTGTTGTTTTATATTATGTTTCAGTCTGTTTTTTTTTATTAGTTTCTTGATACAAGATGCAATGTGGAATCGAAAGGCTGCCATTAGGCTTAAAAAACTAAACAGATGTTGTCCATCTGGTGACATCTCTGTGTCTGCTTTGTGTGCACAGTTATGCGTGTCACTGATCCATTATTGAAATACTGGCTATATATACCTTATATTCTGTTGTAGTGCACTTATGAGTTCACCAGGTCTTTGCAAGAACACTCTTTAGAGAATATGAACTTCCATATAAGAAATTAGGCCACACTGCAGTTAATTTTCAGGCAATTTGCACCTTCTTATCATCCAACATGAATTTTCTAGGCACGTGCTATGAAAAGTTACAAATGTTTTAACAATGATTTCAGATTATTTATACAAATTTGTTGTTTTCCAGATCTCCAGCACATTGAGCAGGATGAGAGGGTTTCCATGGGAACTGATGGCAACCTGTACTTCTCTAATGCCTTACAGAATGACAGTCGCCCGGATTACGGTTGCTTTGCTGCCTTCACCAGGATACGCACAATTGTCCAGAAAACCGCCATGGCTGTTGTGGTCAGACGCTGTAGGTTTATGACAAAGTCTCTCGGGCTCGGAAACTGCACTGTAGCTCACTTGTTTGGCATTTTGTCAATATCCGACCTGAAAAAATGTTATGTGTGGTACATCTCATCCTATCATACAATCAAAGATGACCAAATCACTACGACTTCTTCAAAGGACCTTTTGATCCTGTAAAGAAGCAGGGCTTGCCTTGTCATGTCGATGCTGAAGGAAGTTTTTGTTATGACTCAGACTGATATTAATGATTGTGTAACGTTTGTTGGTGAAAACAAGCCAACACTCTTACTTCCAGTAAAATTGCTACTGTATTTTATTGTGTTTTTTTTATGTTCCAGTAAAACCTGCCAATGAATCTTCCGAGAGCAGCCATACTCGTGAGTGATAATCACACATCAAAGCTTTTTTTCATATTATGTGAACGGCCACTAGAAATTGACAATAAAGCGTGTGTGCAGTTTAGAAAATAACTGGATAAAATTATACATCAGAGCAAGAAATGATATTGTCTGCTTTCAATGCAGCTGTGGCCCCCCCAGCGAGAATACCCAGCCTTTTGCTGCCCTCTGGTGTTCAGACTGAGAAGGTGTTGTTAAAGGGAGAGGATCTGCTGCTGGAATGTATACCCGAGGGATTGTAAGTGGACATTCTGTGTCATCGCTTCTGCAGTCATGTTGTCACCATATATAAATCAAATTTGTTCATTACGGTGTTAACACGCTATTGTCTCATGCTGTAGTCCTACACCATCTGTGAAGTGGATAAAAATGGGAGAAGTCATGAGTCCTCGGGTAAAATTTAACAACTACAACAAGCTGTTGAGCTTATCAGCTGTGGAAGAGAGTGATCAGGGGAAGTACATGTGCACAGCTGAGAACTCTGCTGGAAAGGCTGTCCACTACTTTGATGTAATAGTGGAAGGTTAGTCAACATCAGGAGCTAATTACACTTCTATTTGTGGGCGCATTTGTTTATTTGCATCAAAGAGAAAGCTTTTGACACGTGGATGGCTGTTTGTTTTATCTGAGATCATCATGACTCCTCTTAACATCTCCCAGAGCCACCAAAGTGGCTGACAGAGCCTCCTCAGAGCCAGCTCACTGTGATTGGGTATGATGTGCACATCAAGTGCTCCGTCAGTGGAAAACCACAACCAGCAATAAGGTGGAGGAGGAATGGAGTAATGATCAGAGGTGAGTGAGAATAATTGTTGATGTGGTTTAATTCATATTTCGCCTCTGGGCAGGAGGGCAGTGCAATGAGTAGCTATCCCCGACGTCAAGCCGGAGTAATGTGACAGGCAACTGTCTGCTTTGTGTTTGAAATGATGAGATGACAGATTTCATTTTTCTCGTTCAGAAGTTGAAAGGCAAGGTACACTGAACAGAAGTATGCGCTAATTGAAAGTAGTTGGTGTCTTCTCTTGTACAGTTCTGAGTAGGAATAATTTGTTTGGAATATTATTCAATTTCTCAAAAGGAAATGTGTTTGTGAAACAAAGGCAGTATACACACATGTATATGGGTTTTTAAAAGGTTATATTAACCGTCAAGTCATCCACCACTTGATTAATTAAAGAGAAGCTGCAATCTGACTCTTACGTATTTAAGATGTATTCAAAACATCTATATTTTTTCCAGAATTGTCCAACACTGATGCTGGTGTTATCCAGAAAAGAATATGTTGATATATTGACTTGCTCTCATGATGATTTGGTAATTTATTTATGTCCGTGTTGCTGTCAGATGATCCAGATAACAGGATGCAAGTATTTGATGACACTGTGATACTTCTCAGTGCCAAAGCAGAGGACAGTGGCGTCTACCAGTGCGAAGCCTCCAACAGACATGGCAATATTCTGGCCAATGTTAACATCATGATCATGAGTAAGTTCTGTGGTGTAGTGATTTACCTAAAAAGTAGCTCATAACGTAACATCTTATAATAATGTGCTATATAACTGTTCTGGAAGCCAGTTTTCTTTAGCCAGTCTCATTATTTTTTATGTTTTTGCTGATAGAGATTGTTTTCCTGTTATGATTCATAAGAAGAAACACTTACACCCACTGCTTCATAGCCCTGAGATTTTCTCCTGTATCTTATCATTGTACATCTCAGATCCACATCTACTCATTATTTGCCTATTAGCATGAATGTAGAGTTTTCTTTCAGCTGAAGTCTGAGTGGACTTCCATTTGTTGTAGTATTCTTTAGAAATGATAATGGAGCCTTTATCCAAAGCACCTCTTTTCTTTACAACCTCTCATTCACACAGTGGTGGCAAGGAGCTCTAATGCAAGCGTAGCCTGATCATCAGGAGCAGTTTCAGGGTTCAGGGTCTTGACTAACTGCAGTGTTGTATCCCCTCCTCCTGATTTCTTAGTTATTTGAGTATTTGTTATGCTTAAATGATTTAGATCATTAAGCAAATTTTAATATTACACAAAGATAACCCGAGTAAATACAAATGTAGTTTTTGAATGATAATTTCAAAAAGTTTTTCAAAGATACCTGGAGGAAAAAGTAACTGCCCCTTAAACTTAATACCGGTCTGTGCCAGTCTTGGCAGCAAGAATTGCTTGGGTTGGAACTTTTCACTTTGTGATTGGTGGACAGCCTTTAAAAAAAACTCCTTTCTTAGATTATCCAGTTTTTAAGGTTGAGTAAGTAATTTACTACATTCTAACACTCGGTTCATGTTACTTGTTAATATTACTTCTAAGGCATGAATGACCAGGAGCCATTAATGGACCAGTGTGAAGAATTTAGCAACACTTTGCAGGAGGACTTTGTAGATTTCAGCCAAATAAATACATAAAATAAATTAAGATTATTCTTATACTTATTATACTTATGATAATTATTGATAGTTTTAAGTATAATAAATATATTAAGTATAATAATGAGTCATGTCCTACCTACCGGTCCTTTAGCTTAAATGTAGTATTCGCTAACAATGGGTCACCTCTTGGTTAGCCTATGTCCTGCTAGCTTCTGTAAATAAATATTGCTTTTTTCATCTAAAAAACAAAGCTTTATATACTTACTAAATAAAACCTGTCTGGAAAGTCTGAAAAGTAAAGTAGGTTGTACAAAAGTCTATGAAAAATGACCCTTCAGCGCAACCTGTAACCTTATTAAAGACTGGCCTTCCTTTTTCCTTTTTTGTAGTCTCAGTTGCTAGTTCTGCACTCATTGAATGATCTTTGTAAGTTTTGGTCTGCTACAGCATCAAAAAGAACGATAAAACAGTGTACGTGTTAGGGTGGACCTGCCATGTGTATTAGTTTCTCAGTCCGCTCCATCCCTCGATCATCACATCTGGTTTCAAGACCGCAGGACACCAACAGCAAAAATCGATTTTTCTCCTTTCAGCTATTATCTTAGTTGCCTCAAATGACCAAAATGCAGTGATCTGATATGTGCAAATTACTGTCATGATCAATTATCAATCACGAATATGTGAAAATTAGAACAGTAAATTGCATTTTGAAAGATGGAAGTAAATTTACGTCCATTTAGTCTCTGTCCGTTAAAGTATTGATTAACAGGCAAATAGTTTTAGCTCTACAGCCACGTTTGATCCAACTGTGGGGACTTGACATAACTAACTGGTGTGTATCTATGGATTAGGGCACAGGACTGAGAAAGTTCATGTTCTTGGATCAATAGAATTGCGCAGTGTTACCAGAGCCTGTGATTTATCTGTATTTTCTTTGACATTTGAGTCAGCTTAATCTCAGCTCCTTCCTCTTGCTTTTAGATATGGCTCCTCTTATACTGACAAAGAACAACCAGGAGTATGCTGTAGTAGTAGGAAAGGAAATCACCATGAACTGCAGTGTTTTCAGCTCTCCACCATCCAGCATCTCTTGGTAAGTAGAGCTGGGTTTGTCTTAACAAAGAAACAATTTATGCAAGCAAGTTAAAAGTGTCATTAGTAATTTACACTTGCCTGCCTTTTAAAATATAAGAAATAGCCAGTTTTACATATTAATGTGGAAGAGTGTAAAGAGAAGCAGTCTAAAGAATGAACCCGAGAGCAGTATCACAGCAGTGAGTCATGCTATCACTCCCACACTGCTTCAGGTGTCTGTATGACACGCTGTGATGTTGACACTTATGTCTGGTTAATGAGATAATCATCTTCTGTTCCTTGAAATTGGGCGACATGATTCCCATTTACTATCACCAGTGCTCAAAAGAGAAACAGACAGTCTGTGGCAAAACACAGACGATGCCACAAATGCCAAATATTAAGATAGAACTTGTCATTGTAGAAAACCTGTGCGTCATTTCTAATCAGCAACCCTTTGTGTTGCTTTAATTAAGTAAACGGTGTAGCCATATATGTCTGCTGTGAACGACCATCACTGACCTACATCAGCCACCTACAATGCACTTCCCAAGCGCTTCAACCCCCACTCACACCTTGCCTCAGGTGACCTCAACAGGTCACATGATAGGATCTAGTTGTCTCCTTTTCCTTTTCATTCCTTGTCATAATATATGACGTTCTTTAAAGTAGCGAAAATGAAAACACCAGACGCTTTCAAACGCTTAACTTGCAGCAAATCGGCACCTTTTGATTTGCACTTGAGGTGTTGGATAAGTTGTGTGGAAGCGGTTAGTAAAGCTGAAAAACTTTCTCTCCTAGGACCAAAGATGAAAAAGCCATAGAGGGGGAACATTTTCTTGCTTTTGAGAGCGGACAATCACTGAGAATCATTAACGCAGAAAAAGGTTACAGTGGGAAATACATCTGCGTTGCGAGTAACATGGAGGGCTCGTCGACTGTCACTGCTGTGCTGGATGTGAAAGGTATCTCAGCAACATAATTACTGCTTTTTGTAGGCAGGGATAGTCGTAGTCACTGCGCACAAAGGTAAAAAGAAGAAAAGAGGAAATGTATTTCTTTTTAATATTCTGTGCTTTGTTTTAATAAGTAGTTTAATAAGTAGTTAAAGCTAGGTGGCCTGTCTCTATCATATATATATATATGTTGAATATATGTTGAAGGAAGTTCCAGCCATAAACAGTCACTACTGAAATCAATGATGTGGCTTAATTTCAGAGATTCACATGGCTATTTAAAGCAAGCCGGGCTTGTGAAGATTATTTCACTTGTGTTCTTTTTCTTCTTCCCCCCCCCCTGGTTGTTGTGTTATCTTTAGACTCTACGAAAATAGTAGGTCCACCTCAGAACACGCAGGTTGACAGTGGGAAGTTGGCCAAATTGATGTGTGAGACTGAATATGATAAAAGTCTGCAGGACACCTTTGAGCTGGTGTGGAGAAAGGATAACAAGGAGATCCCACTTTCCCCTGAGAAAAATTCCAGGTAACTGGTTTTGCTTTGATGGTGCTTTTATGCGGATGCTCTTACTAAGTAGAATAATAAATTCATCAATATAAACTTTTATGTGTATCTTGATCAGAGGATGCATTTTGCTGATTTATTGTCTGCTCATCTCTATCTATCGTTTAACATGCTACGGTTTTAGTTACAGACATTAGAAAGTTAGACTGTAGCATCAACCAGTGCACTTACTGGATAATAAAAGGCTAGCATGACTAAATTATGCATGGCTTTAAATTCTCTTTTATTATGCAGCTTTGGTGGAGGGGCCTTTGCTTGAGAGGTGGATTGAAATTACTTCCCAGCTTCACTCTGACAAATCTTCACTTATGTTCAGATACTCTGTGAAAGGTGCCATGCTGGAGATCATGAATGTAAACCTGAGCGATCAGGGAACATATACATGCACTGCTAGAACAAGCCTAGATGAGGACTCTGCCACTGCAGTACTCACAGTACGGGGTAAGATGATTTATGTATGGTTAAATATTTATCGCACATTTTTGGAAATGATTTGGCTTCAGACAGTTAAATAAATAATAAACAGAATTCTGTTATTTGTTCATTAACACATTTGAGATTCTCTAGATGTTTTAGTTATCATGTTGACAGTTGATGGTTCTTGTGTTCTGCACGGCAGATGTTCCTGATGCTCCAATAAAGTTAGAGCTGTCTGAACTTGACAGTCCAAGGAATGTTGTTTTGACTTGGATACCTGGAAGCGATCACAACAGCACCGTAACAGGTAAAAGTTAATGGGCAAAAAGCAGAAAGCCTGAAAGAAGGTTTCTGTGTATTTGTTGTAAGTACTTGTTAATAAAGGTAGGATAACAAAAAAATGGAAAGTGACTGAATATTTTGTATTTATTAGTTATTTTAACATGTAAGACACAGCCTAACTGAATAGAGTATCCAATTCAGTTCAATATTATTCTTTTACATAGCACCAATTCACAACAAGAGTCACCTGAAGGCACTTCATGCTGTAAAGTACAGACCCTGCAATATTAGAAGGCAACCCTAACCATCAGATGAGAGTCCAATATCATTGTCTACCTCTGCAGTCCTTTAGCCTCTCCACTGGGAAAAAGAATAGTATGATACATAATCAGTAATAACTCATAAACAAAGTATATAAAATGCATGCACACAGCTGTAGTGCCTCCATAGTGTAGTAGTTTTCACTTTTGCTTGGCAAGAGAAAGGTCACTTGTTTGATTCTAGCTGAAGACACAAATCCCTTTGGTATTGCTTCAGGAAGGACTTCCATTGTAGAGCTCTGTCAAATCAAAACATCCAGGGCGATCCGATGTTGCGACCCCTTGTGACAAGGGAGCAGCTGAAATTAGCATTCACGCACACCTGTGCTGTACGTGCATATACTGACCAGAACCCGAGTGTGCAGACTAAAGCCCGCTTCACAGTTGGTAAAAAGTCTGCAGGTTATTATTAAAAACTGAAATTGTTTTTTGATGCAACTTTTAAGTGATTTACTCCAAATCACTGAGTGTTTTCATGCTTCCTGTGTGAAAAAGAGATTTAGTTGATGCTGTGATCACTTAAACAAGTGAAGAAAGCTGCAAAGCGCTGAGAATCCCAGCAGGGGAGCTTGTCTCTCATTTAGGCTTCAAAAGAGGGAGGGCTAAATTATTTTTAGTGGTAAGAATTTGTATCGGTTCATCAGTGTTGTGTTATTAATATTCTTAGCTGCGACGGTTGTTACAGTGGGGGAAAAAAAGTGGCTGTTTTTTGTGACTGAACCCAGATAAATCTTTTAGGATATAACAGGAACAAAAAGTGTTTTCAACCCATGTGATACTCATCAATAAGTGTTAATATTTAACAAGGATGACCGCATTTTTTCTTAGAAGAATCTTTCATTATAGCCATTTTTACTAGTTTCATTCTCCTTTCTTTCTTTTTTTTTTAATATCATTTCTGGGTTTTTTGGCACATAATCACCACCTGTTGATCAGGAATAGCGTGAAGCCTTTTTTTAAAGATTATTTACAAAGTCACCCATAGGTTCATGGGAGCGCTTTCAAAAGACAAACAAAACATTAGCAGTAAAAAAAACCTACATACTATATATCTATACAGAGTTTATTTAAATGCATGCTAATGAACATCATAACCGAAAATATAGGATTGAAACATAACAGTAAAGTAATGAACATCATTAGTCTTTAGGAAGGTAATAAAATCAGAAGCACAAAAATATACAATAGACAGGAGGCTTTTAGCTCTTTCTGTGATGTGCCAAATTGTCTTTTTGATCGCTGTTAATGACAGCGCGGTAAAGTGCCTTCTCACTATCCCCTTCAGCTCTAGCCCTAGTGTTAATACCACTGTCAGTTCTTAATTTAATAAATTCAAATTAGAGAAGGTAGCACAACCCTTAATCCTAGAAGTTTCGTGCCACAGAAAGGGTGATAAAAAGGGGTTAATTTGAATCGTCTATCTGAGGATTAATAATACCACCAGAAATCGTTTTCTCCCTGGTATTTTTTTTCTTACTCACATTGTACTACACTAATGGTCCCTGCCTCCAGGTTCATAATTAGAAATGCGCGAGTGGTATTGGTAATCTCATTTAACACTCATATAAGATAATGCTGAATTATTCATTTGTCAAGAAAGGGGTAAATCAGCACTGATAGATACTGATCGGCGCTGTAGATAACCTCTCTGTATGATATAATCTAAGTGAAAGTATAAAAGCCTAATATACGCTTTTAATCATCAGTGGTATTCTCATGACCGCGTGTGTCCTCTCTCTTTGTGAGCACAGAATTTGTAGTGGAGTATGAGGAGAACCGCTGGGAGCCTGGAAGGTGGAAGGAGCTACAGAGAGTCACCGGTAACCAAGCAACAGCTGAGCTAAAACTATACGGGAACCTTAACTACCAGTTCAGAGTGTATGCTGTTAACGCCATTGGACCCGGACCCCCGAGTGAGCCGACTGAGCGACACAAAACACCCCCTGCTGGTGAGACCAGCTCCCATTTATTAAAAATGTCTCTGGTTATGTGTAACATGTGAAAGCATGCAAGTTTTAGTGCTTCTTTTGAAATGTGCAAACAAATACTTCTTGGGAGAATCAGCCCTTGGCCATAGGACTCTGTAGTAGTAGCAGGGGATGTGGATATGTTTGAGTCAATGAAGCACTCGCAGCCCACACAAAATATATATCTAGCATAGATTGCTCTTTACCTATTACTGATCCACAATTACCACAGTGCTTGTTTTAGTTATCAGGGAAAGTTGCAGTATAAAAAATTGCATCTTTTTTATTCTGCAAAAAATAATTTATACAACTGCACACGTCTCCAAAGCACCTGATAGGAACCCGGAAAACATCAAAATTCAAGGTCATCGTCCTCATCAAATGGAAATCAGTTGGGAGGTGTGAGATTTGTTTATTTGTTTTAAATTAAAAAGACTCGTTATCCGTAAGAATTTTCACTTGAAGTCGTTACAGGATTGTAACAATTTCTCTGCACTGTCATACTGTAGCCGCTGTCACCTGTTGAGCGCAATGGCCCAGGCTTTGAGTACAAGGTGAAGTACCGCCAACTCGGGGTGGAAGATAACTTCACGGAGCACATGGTCAACAGATCTGTGTTTCTCGTGAACAACACGCCCACCTTTGTCCCCTATGAGATTAAAATCCTGAGCAGAAACAGCTACGGCTGGGGGCCAGAGCCTAAGCCTGTTACAGGTTACTCTGGGGAAGATGGTGAGTAGTATGTATTAATATATTTCAGCGTACGATATAATTACCTGAAACTGACTTCATTACAACTTACCCCAAAGCTGAACTGGCAGATTTGTCTGTTGGTTTTCTTTTAACTCTGAACTTCTCGTGTTATGATTCTTTACCATGTTCTCAGTTGTCTTTTGGCATTGTCTGCGGGAAAATGTGTCAGGTTAAGTTCTTTTCTTTTTCTCCCCCCCCTCCACTTACCCAAGGTTTTAACCCCGTGCAGGTGGTGCAGTAGTGACTTTTCCTTCCCTCTGCAAAAGGAAAAACAAAAAAACACCACTGCTAGCAGGTGGCGGATAACCTTTGTAGAGGAGAGGGATGTCAAATTTCCACTTCTGTCTCAGAAGCTGTTGGGGATTTGACAGATCACAACACGCTTTGCGCTGTAGGCCTACTGAGGCACGATGGCTGCTTCGCTTTCCAGTGTCTGCTGTGCTCCTACCTCGTGCTCCTGTTGTTACAGTAACGCGTAGAGCAGTTGTTTGGTGTTTGGTGTTGATTTTTCCCCTGCTTTCAGTAGCTAATTTGCTTCATTTGGCATGTAGCTCAGCATATTTTCTGTGCACTTTCTTGGCTTTTTATACCAGCACCAATGTTTTGACTTATCGATTCATCAAGCAACAGAACATCATTCCTCAGCCTAAAACACTGTATTAATCTAACAAGGTCGATGTATTTTGTAACTCTCTGCAACTACAAACATTTTCTTTTCAATATGTTGGGAAAAAACTCTGGATAAAGGTCTTTTGTTCACAGAATTTCTGTGTTTCTCAACTTCCTCCCACCGTCTTTAGTTCCTACTGCAGCACCACGGGACATTGCTGTGGAGGTGATCAACACCACTGTTCTGAGAGTTAGCTGGACCCCAGTTCCACCTGCCACGGTGCGAGGTCGTCTGGGGGGTTATAATGTAAGTTGTCAGCTTCTCAAACATCCCTGCATTTTCAGTTCCAGCAAAAGAACTTCAAACAGCAGCGTGTTTTTCTCGGTATTTGAAACTCCTCCAATGTCTGCTTTCTGAATAGCGCACTTTCTCTAGTGGAATGATTTTTGTCATTTGGAGGACAAACTTTAAAATGAGATCTCTGCATGCACTCTCATCGTGACAGCTCATTTTGAGAGTTTTAGTTTTGGTTGGGCGTAATTTTTAAACATTTTTTAAAAATTATACCCAAATTTGTCATTTAAGGAGTTTTAATGCTGTACATGTGTTGAAAGTTTGAGGGATGCAGAGTGGCAAAGTAAAAGAGTGACAAAAAGATGTGTGTAAAGTAGCTCTTTCATTGTCTTACTGTCCTTCTTGTTGTTTTATATTACATCCTCTCACAGGTTCACTGGGTGAGGAGAAGAAGTCTCCTGAATCCCAATGAGATTTTAGATTTCCGTCACTCCATGTCGTTTTCTGGAAACAGGAGTCATGTCATTGTACCAGGACTCGAACCTTTTTCTGAATACAAACTCACTGTTCACGTTTTCAACAAGAAGGGCAATGGACCCAAGAGTGATCCGGTGACCTTCGATACGCCAGAGGGAGGTGAGGTGATACTGTGCTCACACACGCTAAACAACCCACACTTCAGGCATTTATGCACAAGTGTGGGAAAACTGTACAAACAATGAATCCAGCTTTAAAATGAATTGCATCCTCGTGACAAGATCAGTTTTAGATCAGTGTTTTTTTCATCAAAGGTTTTAAATAAAAATGCTTATCTTACCATTGTTGTTGTTTGTATAGTTCCAGAGCAAGTTACCATCCTGACTTCCTCTATCATCCAGAAAGATTCAGTTAGGCTGGAATGGGCACAGCCGTCAAAGTCAAATGGCATCCTCTCCGGTTACCTCCTGCAGTACCACCTCAGTATGTAAACACACCACACTTTGCAGACTTTTTAACCTACATGAGGTTTTTCATCATAACAGAGTTGTCTCTGCTGTAACTCAGTGCTTTGTCTGCAGTGTGACAGTGGGCGAAGTGTAAGCAGTCGCGCAACTGCGGCCTCAGTAGAGGGGGCACAAGAGAAGAAAAGATTATTAAAGAGAGGAGGAAGTGTAGAGGGGGTGGATATGTGATACTACAGCTTTGATTTACACATATGGGAGGTTTAATTTCTATTTAAAAAACATTTTAAAAAACCATGTTGCATACACTGTCATCTGCACATCACCTCTTTCCTTCTAATCTCGTGTGGCGTCGTCCCAGACAGTAGATGGCACTGTGTGACACTGAACCCTCCTCCAAAGTCTGCAACGGCCTAATTGTTTCAGGCTACTTTAGCTTGTGGCTTGACACTTTTCTCTGTGTTTCTTATCTCATATCCTCCTGCATGTTTCCTCCCGAAAGAATCATTTAAACCAGTGCTCTATGCACCTCTTGTGCTATTTTTTTTTTTTTGTTTTTACCCCTCTGAA